>PVLD010000081.1:368939-385408 GCA_004027595.1 Dinomys branickii
TTTGATCATTCAATTTTTCTCCTCCCTCATCTCCATTGCCCTACCACTCAATCAGTCATCTTCCCTGTGATAATAACTGTACTCCTGGGTTTATCTATATCCTTGGACTCTCGCCTTGGGAAGAGATATAGCTGCCTCAGACTATACTATAACATACATGGGTGTATACAAACTGCCATGGTTGGAGGTGGAAAAGCACATATGCTCACAGTGGACCGCCCGGCTCCGTCTTGTTGCCGTGCTATGGGTGGGGGTGGGTCCAGTCGGTGGGGCGCCCTCAACATGGCCCACAGTGGAGCAGTCCCGGGGCCCACAGCAGAGCAGCTGCGGGGCCCACAGGGGAGCAGCCATGGGGCCCACAGCAGAGCAGCCGCGGGGCCCACAGCAGAGCAGCCGCAGGGGCCACAGCGGAGCAGCCGTGGGGCATGCGCCCCCATTGGGGCACCCTCGGTGACCCATTTGGCTCTGTCCCGTTGCCTTGATGCCAGAGGCCCTTTCTTCTCCTCCCATCTCCTCCTGATCTCCAGCATTACCGTTCCCCACCCCTTGCATCTGGGCACCAGACCAACTTACGATGCTTGGTATAAGGGCTTGAAATCTCCCTGGCCCATTCTCACTGTGTTAGTTCAGGGTATGAGCTGAGTCTAAAGATTAGTTCTGGAATAGAGTTGGAGGATTTTTCTCGGGTCTGCTGTATGGAGTATGTTGTTTTTCAGACTCCCAGTCTGCTGCTTTTCATCTAATCCGTCGCTATGGGTTCATGCAAGGTTCATATGTGCTAGCTGTAAGGAGACCCTCTTGGTGCTCACATTAATAGTTTGGGGTGAGTCCTGAAGTCCATGGATTTGTCCCATTGTTGCCAGGAGCAGGAGGCACTTGCCCAAGCCGCCAAGACTCAAGGTGCTCCCAGAGAGAGTTCAGGGTGGGAGCTGAGTCCTGGCATCCCAGCTCGTGCCTCCTGCCTGATGTTGGAGTGAGAAGGGCATGGAGCCACGCAGCCCACCTCCATCTGCATCTCCCTCCAGTTGTGGTGCTGGAGTCCCCGTCTGGGAGGCACTGTGGCTTGTTGCCAAGTTTCCCCACTGCTCTCCACCAGTAGCTGCTCACCCAGCAGAGAGGCATGGGGCCACTGCCTTGAGGCAGGCGCAGAGCCAGGCGTGGTGGGCTGTGTACTAGTTGCATTGATTCTCTCTAGGTGCCGATTAGGAAGGTTGCTGCAGGGTGGGGACTCCGCTTTGGTGGCTGTTGCAACCTCTCATCCTCACGCTGGATTTGACCACAGTTCCCAACCACCATTGCCTCTTTTCCTGGCTGCACCCTCTCCTCTCCAGACCTGGACCAGCTCTCGGAATTCTGCTCTCCTCTGGCTGAGTCGGGAGGCTTCCATGAGCGTGGGTCTCCGAAGCTGAAGCTGCAATTGCTGGAATGAGGGCTTGGGCCAAGAGTGTGTTTGAAGCAGTGGCTTCCTCTTTCTCCGTCTCTTCTCCCTCCGACTGTGCCCCGGCGGCCCTCCGATCCTTTCCTCCAGGAGAGGTTTTGCTTGGTCTTTCCGAGGCCTTCAGTTCCCATTTCAGATCCTTCCTGGGTTCAGGGTACACACCTCTCTCCTTTCTGTCCTCATATTGCTATATTCCATTGTCTGGGTGGCAATCTTCCAGGAGTTTCCCTCTCTGCTGCCTACCCAGTTGCCATCTTCCCGGAAGTGGTTGGTAAATGGGTTTTAAAGACTTCCTTCAGACTGTACTGGGGACGCTCTTGGCAGTGTCTGTTCTCACCCTGTTTTTACAGTGATTGGAAGGGAATGGCTTTGAAGGTTTTTGTCCTTAATTTTTTATGTATCTTTTTCCTTGAAGTAGTGATCTGAACCATCACACTACATGAACATATGTAATTATAAATGCTTTACATCTTTTCTTTCTTCCTTTTTTTTTGAGTCAGTGTTTTCCTGTGTTGCCCAGGTTTGTCTTGAACTCCTGGGCTCAAGTGATCACCCTGCCTCAGCCTCTTCAGTAGCTGGGACTACTGGTGCACACCATTGCACCTTGCTGAACTTGTTTAATTTTAACAAGTGTCATGATGTCAGGCCTGTGGGTCCCTGAAACACCGAGGGCATTCCAGTTGCAGTGGTAGGGGGCATGCTGCTGTTAGCTTGTCTGCCTGCCTCCCTGAGAAGGTGCTGTGGTTCCTGGGCAAAGGCCCTAGTGTCTCCTGCCACCAGGGAATCTTCCCTTGTTTTGTCTTTTGCTTCCCTTCCATGAACTGCTCTGCACATATTGCTAATGAGTAATTTGAAGGACACAGTGCCTTTCGGTAAATTGGTGGCTTGAAACACAGAGTGGTCAGCCAGGATATTGTGTTTAGTATCTTGAAGTTCCCTGACCCTTTAAGGATAAAGTCAGTGACTGTAGCTGTCTCCCACAGAACTCTGGCTTGCTTCTGCGGTTGCCAAATGATGCAAAGCAGAACTCTTTCCACCCAGTGCCTCCAAGATGAGCCCAAGGCACAGTTGCAGGTACTGACTTCAAAGATAGTCATGGAGGTCTAGTTTCAAAAGTTGGAAAAACAAACTGAAGTTTCTAAGTTCATCATTACTACATTTTCACTTTTGGGGACCAGCTATATTAATTACTGTGGCAAGAGCTGCCTCGGAGCTGGACAGAAGTAGGGCTGGGGGGGTCTTTCACACCGGTCCACCTCAGTGTGGGGATTTGTGTCCATTCAAATTTTCAATGAAAAATTCTTAAATGAGTGGATTTCCATTTCCTGGAATTTAACTCTAACCCTACTGTTAGAGAAATATTAATTAAGTCTGAATATTGTTGATGTTTAATACATCCTGGACTTTAGCCCTAGCTGGCATATACCAGAATTTAATTCATAAAACCTACCCTAGTGTTGATTTCTCTTGGAGGGTCATTTTTATTTTCTGTAGCTACATTTGAGGTGGATATCATTATGCAAGGTTTTTGCTGCAGTGATGTTTTGGAAGACAATGTAGATTAATTCTATATTAAAGTTCAAAAGTGATTCTGAACCACCAGCCTCCCTTAAAGTCTCATTACTTATTAAAATGCCATTTCTATTCACATTCTCTTTTTTTCCTTGGGTCATTTTCAGTGACTACATTCTTTTTAGCAGATTCAGGTATTTGAAGAGTAATTCCCTCCCACAGTGGGGATGACAAGCCCGTGGGGAGGTGTGCTGGTGCTGGCTGGGATTTGTGGAGACAGGAGGCACCTTCCAGAATGTCTCTTAGCCTCTGCCATTGCCTGTGGACAGAAACATCCATAGCCATCCCACACCAAGGAGTTAGTAGGCCTCCGGGCAAGGGGAGTTCATCATTTGTTTCGTGCTTTGCATCTCACAGCTATCACAACAGGATCTATCTTCATTACTGAATTCTGCATTCTGCTGTGGCTTGTGATTTAAGGCAGTCTGCTTTCCCTCTCTGCTTGCTGCTTGGTCTGCCAGCCTGCCCAAGTAAGGCCATGTAGGTATGGCTGTCACAACACAGCACCAATTGGGGTCTTACACAACAGGGAGGCATTGTCTCAGTTCTGAGCCTGGACTGCCACCAAAGGTATCAGCAGGCCTGTGTTTCCTCAGAAGCCTTGAAGAAAGGCTATGTTGCCGGCTTCTCTCTGGCTCTGGTACTCCCTTAGCTACAGCAGCACATCTTGTCCACGGTGTTCTCCCTGTGTGTGTGTCTCTATCCATATTTACTCATCTTTAAAGGGCACAAATCATGTGGCATGAGACCTGCCCTTCTCCAGTATGACCTCATTTTAATTACATATGCAATGAACCTATTTCCAAAGAAGGTCACAATCGGAGGCACTATGGAATGGAAATTCAGTGTGTGTCTCTGGGAGGGACATAATTCAGTCCATAGCAGTAGGCAGGAAGCTCAAATAGAACTGTGAGGTATGGGGTGGCAAGTTGTGCTATATCAAATTTTCTCTTTCTTCTTGTTTTTACATATTAGGAAGGGATAACATGGGACAGGCAGATATCCTGCTTATGTTGGAGTAGACAGAAGTTAATCTATGTGACATCTTGGTTGAAGTTGTGATGTTTTTCTGTTAGGACATTAGCAACCTCCAGCCTTTCCCTGAATTGAGCTGCTGCCCTAGGAAGGGGACTGGATTTGAGCCTGGTGCTGTAAACAGGTGGGGACGCAGGTGGCTTTGACAGAGGACTGTTGGGCCTGACTTGTTTGCTGGCTTCCTTGAGATCTCAGATAGAAGACATACTAGAGGATCAAAGGCCTTGGTAATTACCCACCCCCACGCCAGCAATTCTTGCTAATGCCTGCAGAGTTGTTTGTACGCTGTTGCAGGGACTGTGTCTAATTCCGCTTTACATATAATCTTAGATGCTGCCTCCAAATTGCCCTGAGCCCTTCACTGTTTTTAAGCTGATGATTTTATACAGCACCATCATTTCTGAGGTTGTTTCAAGAGTAGAAGTCAGTTGGTGTGAGAGTATTAAATTGGATTCACATTTGTAAGTCGACTTTTTATTGAAATACGACATGCATATGGAAAGTACATCTAAGGATAGAATTCAGTGAAATTTCGCACATGGAATGTACCTGTGTAGCTGGCATCCACATGGAGAACTAGAACCCTGCCAGCAAGCCCCTCTGTCGTGGTCCCTCCTAGTCCCCACCTTTCTCCACTGTTCTGAATTCAGAACCGTTTTCCTGGGGCGGGGGAAGTTTGGTTGAATTCTATGTACTATTTAAAGCATGTTAATTTTAACATTTAAATATTTTAAATATATATGTTATATAGTCATGCACTTTTAGTACATTTAGTATGTACTTTTTAGCATCTGGCTGTTTTAGTCAGTATACTGTGAGGTCTTACCCATGTTGCTGCCTATAGCAATACTTCATTTTAGCTTTTGTGTCCCTGTGTTATTTTATGGATGAAAAATTGAATTTGAATATTTTTATAGTTAAATATTGAAGTCACATTCTGAATGGCTTTCCACATCCCCCTTTTAAAAAATACATATTTATGGAATTCATTTGCTTCTCTGAAAGATTTGATATTTGAAGGCCTTCCTCCTCGCTGACTTATCCTCATTGGGATATTTGAAGTTTATTTTTTCTCCTTAATAACTGTTTGCAGTGACTTTGAGGATGGAAGCTGCTGGTCTGGCCTTTTGAATTTTCTAACAGTAATGTGTGAGAGACACAGGCAATGGCACTATGGCCGATTAGGGCTGCCCTGGGAGAAGGCACTGGGCAAGGTCATATCCTGTTGCTCTTCTGGCTTTGACAGTGTGACTGGGGACAGGACCCACATCCGGAGGTATGCTGTGGCTTTGACTGGAACACATTCTTTCTCAGGACAAAGACTTGTGGATGACTAGACTTGCACAAATTTGCGGGAGGGGTGTGCATTAATGGTTTTTGGAAGCCAAAGAGTGAACACCCTCTTTTTTCCCCAAACTAATTTTGGCTTTTTTTAAGTAAAGATGACTTGTCTCCTGAATGTGAACTATACTACAAATTACTATTTTTTTCTTTTTACCTTTGTCTGCATGAGTGTCTCATTTAGTTCTGGATCATAATATTTAATGATAATATGGTAAAGATTAACCCCATATCTAAATCCAAGAATTAGGATACATGTAAGGGATTTAGAACAGTGCTGGACACTTATTAAGATGTCAAGAACTGAGGTGGTTGCTATTAATTGAAATTATTTGAGACTTCTCTTTGTCACAGTGGAAGGCCCAGGTCAAGTGGACTTCCACTGTGTGGTTAATAATCTCCCCATAGGAAGGCTACCGGAAAAACTTGTCAGCCAGGGCTGGCTAGATACAGCTATAACTCAGGTTTCCCTTTCTATCTCACCGCCTGTAAAAAATTCAGGTTGTAGAACAGCGTTCTCAATTCCCGCCTGGCTGCACCTGACTGTGCAGGTAAAGGAAACCCAGTGCCAGCCTCAGGCACAGATGCTTCTGCTGTGAGATCCTGCGGCCAGTGCTGAAACCATGCCCTCGGGCTAGAATCTGGGGACTAGGACAAAGCCCTTCAATGAGCCTATAATGGTGCAATAGGGGCACAACCACGCAGCAGTTACTAAAAAGGAATGAGCTTCATGCATCCCTGCCTGGGTGCTGCACCAGCAAATAACATATGCTACTGTGTCTGTTCTTCTTTGTCTCTTTAAATTTCAGACATCATAGCATTTTACTCCTTAATATTTCAGAACACATCTCTTAAGAATGGCATTTTGATATATACAATATATTCCATTTTAATATATACATATTTAATATATTTTAATATATACATATTTAATATATACACATATTCCATTTTAACATATACAATATATTCCATCTAAGAAATAAGCAGCAATTGTTTTATTCTCTAATATCTAGTATACTTTCAAATTTCCCTGCTTATCCTAGAGAGTCTTACAGTTTACCCTAGGATGCAAACAATGTTCATGCCTTGCATTTAGTTGTTATGCCTCTGGAATCTCTTTGATCCTTTACCTTATTACCTTTTGCAGGGATCTAGGCTAGTTTTAGAGAATGCTATGTTGTGGGTTTCTTAATGGTCTTCTTGTGTGTTGATTACCTGTTCGTCTATCCTGCAGATTTCCTGTAAACTGGAACATAGGTTTAGAGGCATGAATAAATTCATAGTAAACATTTTTGCCAAAATGACTTCATACATGATAATATGAACTTTGTATCACTGAAGCGCTGCTTTTTCAGTTCTACTAATGCTGAGCCAAGGAATGAAGGTGCTTTCCACTGTGAAAGGATGTTTTTCCTTTGCAGTCAGGAAGTATTCAGGGGTAGTACTTGACAAAGTGCAAAACATATTGCTTCCCACCAACCCTTTAAGTTGCCTATTAAGTTCTCTTTGATCTGTGCCCGACTTAACATCTCCACTGCAGTTGCACAATGGAGCTTCCGTAACTCTTTCATTTCTTCTTCACTGGCTGCTGCCATTCTTCCTTAAAGAGTTTTCCTCACTCACACTTTCACACGAGCCACTGTGGATGTGCAACTGCTGTTTATTTAGTACGTTATAGTCAGTGGTGCAGATCGCCACCTTTGACATTCTCCTTGTCCTTTGAATTGCGCCGTGTGGCTCACAGTTCCCTGTTTTCTGGCATCACCAGATGCTGCCGGCTCACCTTGCGCTTTCCCTCAGCCTGGGACTAGAGTCAGTCACTCCTCCAAGAATCCCTACTTCTTTGTTTTTGGAGAATATACTTTGAGCTCAGATCAGGATACCAAGGGAGCTTGTTGCTAATCAGTTACTTTAGCTTTGTTGAATGGATAAAGCTAAGAAATGTATTTTAACACATCATTGTGCATTCATGTTTTAATTTTTTCAAAGAGATGCTTAAGTTAATAAAGACATTTCCTTGGTAGCTGATGTATAGAGGCTGCCCACTTGGTTAGTCTTTCTCAGCAGCTCTTAGCCTCCCCTGTTCTGCATTGAGTTTCTTTATTTTGTCTTAAGCTTAGTTGTAGAATTCCTGGTTCTCAGAGTCAGCCTGACCGTGATTTAGTGTGGATGGCTCTAGCACCTTCAGACAGACAAGGAAACCAGCTCCCCGAAAGGCAAAGGTCTCAAACAGGGATGTAAGCGGTAACAGCAATAGCACCAACAAAGGTCTCTGATGGGAAGTGTGCGCCTCACAGTGGCTCGCGCGCTTTATAGTTGTTAAGTCATTTGATCCCCATGTTAACCCGGTGACGTAGATGCTGGTGCGTTGTACTGTCCATATTGATGAAGAAACTGAGTCACGATGGGCTTGTCGGTTGCCTGCTTACACACCTGAGACTGGCTTGAGCTGGGTTTGCACCTGACGATCAGATGTTCAATCCGTGGGTTTAAGCACGTTAGTGGCCTTAGTTGTCACCAGGTCTGTGTGCCTCTGTGGGGATTC
Source organism: Dinomys branickii (assembly GCA_004027595.1). Classification (NCBI taxonomy): domain Eukaryota; kingdom Metazoa; phylum Chordata; class Mammalia; order Rodentia; family Dinomyidae; genus Dinomys; species Dinomys branickii. Next base: position 376,874 of record PVLD010000081.1, read on the forward strand.
GTTATGGATCTCTTGGTGTACCAGGTTAATTCAACTCATCTTTTATACTGTGAATTGATGGCAAAGTCCATGCAGCGTAACTCAAACCCAGAACTTAAAAGGGAGGAAGGGAAAGCTTTGGAGTGGGAAGAGATGACTCACTAGAGTTGTTTATTTTTCTTCCAGATTCCCCCCCCCCCCCCCCCGTACTTACCTTTGGGGGAGTCAACTGACAAATTACACTTGTGTAAGAGTGAAGGTGCTGAAAGTAGTTTCTTAGCTCCTGGTAACTGGCTTAAAGACTGGTTTGATTCTGAAGTCTTTAGAATGTTCCAGCAGGAAGGTACAGAGGTGGAGAGTTAACTCTTGCTAAGACCACCTCTGTCAGAGGCAGTTACGGAGCTGTAGAACCTAAGAAGTGCTGCGCTGCTTCTGAATATAGCTAAACAGGACCTTCAGGTTGCTCCTCTGACGAATTTATGTGAAGGAATCTTTCTCCGGTCGTCTGTGCTTGGCTGTATTGTCCATTCCCCAGCTTTTCTGTCACTGTTATAGAGGTGGAACGATCAAAGTCGAGGGGAGAGGCAGGAGGGCAGCACTCTGCCCAGAAACCTAGTCGGTGGGGCCTGCGAGCGCCTGCGAAGGGGAGCTTAGCCACCAGCGCCTCTTGAGGAATGCAGACTGCAGAGAAAACCCATTAAAAACAGCCCCATCAAAGTCTGCAATGTTGTCAGAAAGCTGTTCTCTGGTGGAGGGTCTTTGCCACACATGAATATACTTTTTGCAAAGGGTTTTGACCAGGGTGGGACATGGTTCATTTTCTTCTTCCAAAATCACATGTCCAAAATATGCTGACCTGCTCTCATAGCATAAACACTCCCACAGCGGGAACTTGCTCAATGGAAAACGGCTGTCGGTATCTGCACACAATTTACCATAATAAAACCGAAGGGACTACGTCTAGGAAATAGCAGCCCTCTGTTTTCTCCCTTGGAGGAGAGGCAAACGTGGGCCACGTTTCTGGTGTATAGATGTTGGACTTTTTTCACCACAGCCCTCACTTCTGGTCCCAAGTTTCCCTTCTTGACTCAGAAGAGGAAAAACAGCTCCAGCAAACTGAGCAAGATGCAGCCTGAGCGAGAGTGCAGCTTCGGTTCTGATGTGTGATCTCTGAAGCTGCCCTCTTGGGCTGCAGGTATCAAGCAGTCAGTCTGAAATCGGGTACTTCTCTGCCTCTTCCTGTTTCTCAGTCTTGATCCAGGTTGTCAGCCTACGCAAGGCTGGTCTCCTGTAGAGCAGGACAAGGGACAGGGATCGGGCACTGTCCTAAGGAAACTGAGCATGACACACGACTGCTTCTTTTTCTATATGGGGAGATTTCTTAGTTTGCTAGAGCTGCCATGCGGCTTAAGCAATGAAAGTTACTTCCTCAGAGTCCTGAAGGCTGGACACCTGAGATCAGGCGTGGCTTCTGATGAGGCCCGTGGAGGAAGGATCTGTTCTGGACCTCTCTCCTTGGCTTGTGGGGGCTCTTCTTCTCCTTGTGTCTTCACATCATCTCTCTGGAGCTGCCTGTTCCAAATTTCCGTATCCTTTGCTGCCAGTTACTCCAGACTACATGCCACCCAAATGACTTCATTTAAACTTAACCTCTTTAAAAACCATGTCTTCAAATACAGTCATAGTCTGAAGTACTGAGGATTAGGACTGTGGCATATGTATTTATGGAGCATGCAACTCAGTCCGTAGTAGGAGGTGTAAAAACACATTCCATTATTTGTTTTGAATACTGAAAAATCATGACTGTATTTATGATTTAGACTCTGAAAGGGAAGCTTCCTAAAATCTGCTCTGGGGTGCAATTGACCCTCTCTACCTTCCCTCAGTATAAAAGTATCAGAAATTAGAAAAATAGTAAAGCTTTCATCTGCAGTTGTGTTCAGTGAGAAAAAAATATTTAGCAGATCCTGCCCTTTCCTTCTGCAGTTTTAGGTACGGGCAGAAAGGAAAAGTCAGTCGTCAGGATTGACACTATCCTTTGATGCTTATAATTCACTTCTCTGGCAAGCAGATTGTGTACATCTTCCTGATCTGAGAAGTCTCCTCAGGGTTTTGCTCACTTACAAGCAGGTACTCCCAGTTACCTGCCCACAGCTAGCCGCTTTGGGACCTAGTACCAAATGGAAACTTCATAGCCTTACAGGCTAGTGCCAATACATCTGAATCACACTCAGTGCTTTTAAAAACGTGCATCTCTGGGCCCTACATATACATACAAATCAGAGTGTTTGGAAACAATGCCTAAGAAATTGCATTTTAAACTTGTGCCTTGGAGATTATTGCGGATTACTGAAAATTACTGCCTTTTGGCAGGGCTTGTAGTTCTGTGCCACCATGCAGCAGCAAGATGGTTTACAGTGCTCTTTGCTGATAAATAATTCAATGCTCTTATGCCTCATCCCTCATCTCGTCTACCCTTGGCCTTCCTAAGAAGAGGGTTGATCCCTCCTTGCTCCCCCATCCCTTGTGCCGCCCACCTTTTGGACTGTTACATTCTCTGTGGGTGTGAGGTGTCTCTTGAATCCCTTGTTCTCTGATGGTGGGAGCGTTTAGAACCTTCTAAGACATCTAGAAAACAACTAATCTTATAATTTCTGAGAGGTTACTTTTGAAAGGTTTAGGACCAAGGTTATCTGAGGACACTGTTTTAATTTCCTGTGGTCTGTGTTTGAACTCAGGCTGGGTTAAAACTGTCCCAGAGTACAGTTACGCGGAGAGGAGGGATAACGTATGAATAAATACATTAATGTAATAAGTGCTCCTTTGTTGAGTTTTTTTTTTTTTAATTTTCAAGATCTAATGATGTGAGCATGTTTTCTTCTTGGTTTGGTTAGTCATTTTTTCTTTGGACCAATACTTATTGACATGGAAATTTCCAGTGTGCACAGGAAAAACCTAGCCACACTATCTCGTGCTCCTTGCTGGTGGCACCCATTTCACTTGTAACAGTGTAAGAACAGGAACATTTCTGGACAGTTCTACCATAAGGCAGCCCTCCTACAAGTTTGTCATCCAGGTGAAGGAATTGTAGTTATGTACAAATTGAATGTTAGAAGTTTCATATCGGGACCATGTACAATGGTTAAATAGAGGGTTATAGTGCTGATAGTTTAGGGAATTTCACAGTAGTGATTAACTGTGTTAGGATCAAGATACCAAGACAAAGGGGGCTTGTGAAATTCTCCTGTTAAAGGTTAGCAATTTTATAGCACAGACAATATGAGTCTTTGAGAATAAAGGGGAGACCGTTAAGCACAATGTCTAAGAGCACAGCCTTTGAAATGAGAACTGTATATACTCTCCAGGCATTTTTTGAGAAGCTATTTAACTTTCCAAAGGCTCGTCTTCTCCCTTAAAATAATTCTGATACTAACACTAATGTGCTGAGGATTAGAGAAAGATGCATGTAAAGCATGTATCCTTATACGAGTGCCAACGTATTACAAGTGCATTTGTATGCATGTTCAAAATACTATGAATGTCGTTTTTACCTATTGAGAGAGCCATTTGGCATGTACTATCACAAACAGAGAGAGGACATGCCAGGCAATTAGTTCACCTTCTGTTGTATACAGAACCCACTCAGAACTGGCTAATACGTTTGATTCAGGATGGAAGGGACTGGTTGACATGCTGGCTGGAGAATGGTGAGGCTGCATCTGGCTAGAGTGGGAAGAGCTGGGATTATCTGTGTCTGCACAGGTTCTGGAGGGAAGATTGGTACATGCTTGTCAAACATTTGCTAGTCCTCTGCTCCAATTCACAGCTAAGCTCTTTGATCTAGTAATGATCTTCCATACCTTTTTCGTCTTTCATGCTTGATATGAACAAATGATCCTGTAAAATAATTAAAACACTGCAGTCTCATGTTAATACTTCCCTGGATTATACAGAGTCATTCTCAGTCCTCCTCACGGCCCGGGAAGTTTGTATTTGTAATCTCATGAGAAGCTATTGGAATTCTAGGGAGTTAATTCCAATCTACCGTGTCCAGTGCAACCCATGGTGAGAATAAAGACACTAAGGCATATTTGTAGTTATGGGGAGCCAAGGGGTAGTAGGTCCAGCTATGATGATGGCCATCTGGAACAAAGGCCTGTACCCCGGGCCGAACCCAGATTTGATTCATTTGTGAAGAGGGAGTGGCTTGAGGATCAGTGACTCTGAGAGTGATGGGAAATGCATGAGTGCCATGAGCTGGGCTAGGTAAGAGGCCTGAAATCACCTCCACCATATGCAGAGAGAAGGAGTAAGCCATGTAACACAATTGAGATAGTATCTAGTGTTTTGGGGTTGGTGCTTCAGCTCTGATGTGTGATCTTTCAAGCCCTTGGAAGTCATAGCCTCTATTCCTGAGGCTTGATCCCAGCTGACAGCGACAGTGTGGAGCATTGGCTCACACATCCTGCCTCGTCCCAGCTCACTCTAAGGAGCAACAGGGTCTGGGAGACATGCCTGCAATCTCCAAAGATTATCATCAGTACCTCAGCTAGGCCAATATACATTGCTTAAAGCCAATGGATGGGGTAAGGAAAAGGTCCTAGCCAGCTCTGTACATATCAATACACTGAAACAGGGTCAGGCTCAGCCAAAATGGAGGAAATTACTCTCTTTTAAGGAGTGTCACCTGGATGGTCTTCCACACTGATCATCCATACTTTTTGTATTTCTGGTTTGGAAATATTATGCTTCGGTGGATATGGTTGAAAATTTAGGGAAAGCACTCATTTTGAATAGGTAGAGGAAATAAATTACTGACAGCCTGTTCATCTATGAACAACTTCTGGTTTTGTGTTTTTTGGTTGGTTTTAATTGTTGTTTTGGGGTCGTGTCATCCTGTAGCTGTCAGATTCTTAAAAGTATTTATTTAAAGATAGTAACTGGGCCAAATAACAGCATTAGGAAATAAGTCCATTTAAAATATCGTAATCACACTGCTGTTTGGATCTTGAATGGCCCCCAAGGCCCATAGTTTACCAGCCTGCGGTGCAGCTGGGAGGAGTTAGAACTAAGTGGAGACCAGTGGAAGATGGGTCACTGGGGACGCCCTTGAAGAGCACATGGGCACCCTGGCCCCTTCCAGTCTGTATTTTTGCGTCCTGGCTCTCATGAGTTAGGCAGATCTCCTCCGCCACATGCTCCTGCCATGTGCGCTGTGGCACCACAGGTCTAAAGCCAGACGGTCGAGGGACTATGGACGGAACCCTCTGAAGGCATGGGCCAGAGGGAGCCCTTCCTCTTGTTGTGCTGGCTTGCTCAGGCGCTTTGTCACGGCCACAGAGCGCTGGTGTGTCTTATTTTACAGGGGCTGCAGGGGCGTGCGCTCGGAACAGGGTAACTACAGGCCAAACTGTTCTCACAGCGGCGGTAGACGTCGTGGCTGTTGGTGCACTTACCTTCATTCTCTGCGTCCCTGGAATGCCTGTAACAGTGAGGGATGGAAGTGGAGGCCACTCATTCTGGGAACCCAAAACCTGACGCCCTGTACTGATTGGTCTTTGCAGGGCCAGGAAACTTTTGGGCTTCTCTTTCTCTCTCTCTTTTTTTTTTTAACAGGTCTCACTATGTAGTTCAGGACGGCCTCAAGCTCACAGCAGTCCTTCTGCCTCAGCCTGCGGAGTGCTGGGATTACAGGGTGTGCCACCACATCTGGTGCTTTTTCTACTTTTCTTGTCTATGTTCACACTGTTCCTAGTGTGGTCATCAGAACATGTGTAGTTAATGATTGCGTATAGAATCTTTATACAAGACTTCAAATTTCAGATAAATGAAGTTGAAGGGGATAAGCCATGGACATTATATAGACTTACGTGATTTTTGACAAGTGACTTATTTTCCAAGAACGGTTCAGATATAATTTCCATTTGACCAGAGGATCAGCGGAGCTTCCAAGGCACAATGAAATCAATGCACAGTAAAATAGTGTGATTGAATTTATTCTTCTGAATCATTTCCATTTTAAAATTATTTCCATTTTAACTTGTTTGGGTTCAGGAGAGGTCAGAGGTCTTCATAGAATGTTAGGAGTATAACTATCTATGTCAATACTGTCAATAATCCTAGCTCCTTCATGCAGGATTGTTAATAGTAAAGCAGTCTTAGCAAAGTTCTGCTTCTAAGAATTCTACAGCCGAGCATGGCAGGATATGCCCATAATCACAGCTGCTTGGAAGGCTGAGGCAGAAGGGTCACCAGTTTGAAACCAGCCTGGGCAACTTAGAGAGATCCTGTCTCCAAAAAAAAATAAAATAAAAGGAGTTCGGGGTATAGTTCAGGGATAGAGTGCTTGTCCGGCATGTGTGAGGCCGAGGATCTAATCCCCAGTACTGCAAAAGGAAATGAAAGAAAAACAAATAAAGAAAAAGAAAGAGTTATGTAAGTACATTTCTTAATTATTTTGAAAAAAAGCCTTATTCTTGAAAAATGATCTCTGACTAGCAGGGGAGATAACTGAGGCAGGGGATCTAAGATTAGTTATATTAAGCAATGGCAAGGGTCTTAAATCTTTAAAACGTTGATAAAATCATGGAGTTCATTTTTATTTATTTAATTATTTACCACACTTCTACTAAGTGTGTATTTTATGAGAGGTACTGATCATTTTGAAAGCAGAGCATGTGGCAATGTCTGTGTGCTAAGCATGTAAACAGAAACAACTGTGACTAATATGCCCACCTTTCCCATGAGTTTTGTGAGATTGCTTTTCTTTGCATTTGTTCTGATTCATTCAAATTATTTTAAACATATGTGGATGCCCTAAACTTATGATAATACATGAACTCAGTGTGTACTAGGGTAGGATAAATTGGCATTAACTTTGAGGGAACTCTTGGTTTATACTGAACTTTATAATGAAATAAAACATTATATATGTTTCCACATGCATAATTTTGTTAATTTCTTTTTGTTTCTGCATCTACAAATGGGGGTTTTGGATCAAAGTAAAGGGCCTAAATGAAAAGAAGGAATTTACCTTGGTCTTTATTTGAATATATAAAAAAGTACATACACTATATATTTACATATATAATATGTATGTATTTATACACCTGAAGATTACATGAAATATTAGAGGTTATATATAGATAATTAAAAGTATATAAATATTACAGTATGTGGAATATGTATGTAATCTTAATATATATACATGTTTATATATATATGATGATTAAATATTTAGACCAGGTACTGGTTAGCTTTTTAGTTGCTAGGACAAAACACCTGACACTCACAAATTAAAGGAGAAGAACTTTGTTTTAGTTGACAGTTCTGAAGATTTCGGTCCAGGATTGGTTGACAGACTCTAAGACAGAAGCATTATGGTGCAAGCACATCGTGGTGCAAAACTACTCCCTCCACGGAAGATGGGAGCAGAGCGCGGGAGCGGAGCATGGGCAGGAGATACACTCTCCAAACACACGCGGCCAGTGACCCGCCTCCACCCGCGGCACGTTCAGCTGTGAAAGTCAGTGGCTCAGTCCACAGACCAGTACGACACACCCACAGCCCGATGAGCTTCTCTGGCTGTGACTATTAAGATTAAGGGGTGTGGCCCATTATTCTGATCTGTTCAGGATTTTGGATCTTATTTCTGGAACTCCATATTTATTTTACCTTTAGCTTTAGGTCTTGGGTATTTTTAATACTCATGCCAGTGATGCACTAATTCTTATTTTTGAGCAGGACAGATCTAAAGAAAAAATGTACCAGTGAACTTTATTAGTTAAAAGAAGCAAATGTCATGAACTATGCTTTTCACTAACTTTTCATGGGCTTATATACATCATATTGGTATTCTTTGGCTTTTTAAAGAGGCACAAATCCGCAAAACCTGCGTAAGTTTACAAAAGCCCAGTTTATATTCTTCTCCTCATTAATTTATTTGTATGCCCTCACTGCACCTCTAGACAATCAGCATTTACCAAATGCCAACTGTGAATCATGTACTGTGCCTCTTCTGCTAGTAAAATACAGAGAAGTTACAGGCTGTACCCCAGGAGAGGGCAAAGTGGCATGAAAGGACAATTTTAAGACTATGGGACAGAGTTAAGCCAGTTTCAAGGACCATTACTTTGGAAACAACTGATGCAGGTGGAAATTTGTGGGAGAGGTGGGTTTTTGTTTCACGGAAATCAGGGGCTGCAGATCACAGTTTCTGTTGAGCAACTGTGGTGTCCGGATGGGTGAAGGACAGTGGGAGGGAGAGTGGGCAAAAGCTCCATGGAGAGGGGGGCAGCAGCTCTCAGCAAGGAGAGGTGTTGAGGGCGGGGCAGGGGAGTGTCACCTGGGAGGGAGAAGTTGAAGGTGTGTTTGTCTGTGTGTGCCTGTGTGTGTCTGTGTGTGTGTATCTGTGTGTGTGTGTGTGTCTCTGTGCATCTGTGCATCTGTGTCTGTGTGTGCGTATCTGTGTGTGTGTCTGTGTGTGTGTCTCTGTGTGTATGTGTGTGTATGTGTGTATGTGTGTGTATGTCTCTGTGTGTGTGTGTCTCTGTGCAT
>PVLD010000081.1:385508-418819 GCA_004027595.1 Dinomys branickii
TGTGTGTGTGTGTGTGTGTGTGTGTGTCTCTGTGTGTGTATCTGTGTGTGTGTGTCTCTGTGCATCTGTGCATATGTGTCTGTGTGTGCGTGTCTGTGTGTGTGTCTCTGTGTGTATGTGTGTGTGTATATGTGTGTGTGTGTGTGTGTGTGTGTGTGTGTGTGTAGTAAGCCTAAGATGTCAGAGGCGATGGCAGGGTCTAACACAAGCCCTGGGGAGCAGGAGAAGATTTGGCATGGAGGCGGAAGCTTGGCACTGAAGAAATCTGGTAATTGCAATACTACGACGCTGCTGTGCTGCGTGGGTGTCCCTGTGTACAGGAAGTGTCTTAGATGACAGCAGGATCTGGGTATACAGATGCTGAGAGTTAGTGAGTAAGGAAGTGACTAGGGTATTTCTACAAAGCAAGATAGGTTTGTGGTTCTGGGAACAGCCCTGAGACACTTACATTGGAGGCAGGGATCAGGAGTTGACTTGCCATGTGGGTTCTTGCTTGATAACAGAAAAGGGAATTTTAGCTGAGCACATGACCACCCAGAGTCTGACATTTCCTAGAATACCTGAACTATGTGTGACTACGTTCTGACCAATAGATTGTAAGTGCACATGGTGCTTCCAAACAAAGCCTCCTTAAAGAAAGGAAAAAACCAGCCCACCTTCTTGCTAATGTCAGTACCTTTGTATCTGCTTGTGAAATGACAGGTTTGTACCATGAGGCAAGAGACACTACTGAATGTGGTGGGACAGTAAGATATAGAACTACTTGGTTTCCTGCTGGCATTTTAATGGCTACCTCTAGATATTTTTTACGTAAAAGAGAAATACATCATCTTATCTTTTGAAGCCACTGCTATCTTGGGGATTCTGTCACACATAGCCAAACGAATCCCTCGTGTATGTTGAGTTCAGAGGAGAGAGTAGTTGGTCTCAGCAGGGAAGAAAGCAGTATCTTTAAGGCAGAGTCAGATTTCTTTTGAAGGCAGAAGTTGGAAACGGTGCTCTGAGAAGACCTATGGATGCTGATGGGTTGTTTTACCCAGAGCAGAGTTGCCACAAAGTGCAGTGGAAAGGTCTAGAGGGCCCAGAGCATAGGGAGATGCTGGCAAAGAAGCAAGAAAAGAGAATGGGGAGGAGAGACTGGAAATCCATACATGGGAATTTATATTTCTGGCAGGGATCAAAGAAGTAGTGGACATGAGGCATTGTCCTAGAAGCTGGTCTCAAAGGTGCAGGCAGGCGTTTGATGTACTCTAGACTGGTGAGATACAGTTTGGAATGGTCCACATAAGGAGTGAGGGCTGCTGGTGCGGAAGCCTGGGGCAGGAACAAGCCTTGGTCTGAGGAGCCTCATGACAAACTGTTGGCTGTCCCGCCAGCATTTCCATTAGTGAGACTGGGGCACTGTTCAAAAGTGGAGCGAGGGTCGGCTGGTTCCAGGGAAGCCACGGTGCTTCTTCGCATTCTTTACTCTTCCTAAGTGCTCATGGCCGCACCTTTAAATATCAAACCCAGGTATTTTTCCTCAAACTTGACATTTTGAGTTGCGTGTGGCCTGCTGTTCATTTTCTGGACAAGATGAAGTCTCTGCACATGAATGTTCTACCATGCTTCTCTCATGACTCATGACTGATACAAAGAATTTGCAATTTTCTGTTTCCCTGAGAATTTTCTCATACATGTCTTGCATACATTATGAATCTGAATTTGTTTGCTTTTTAAACTCTTGTCTATGAACAATTTGATATTTTCCAATATCATGACCACTTTAAATTATTTTTCTTATGCTTCAAGCATTTCTTGTGGTTTAGTGATATATTTGCTTCTTCCTGTATGATTCTCTCTTTAGTTTTCAAATTTTCTTCAGTGATTCTTATCAATCATTTGGAGATTTCTTTACATCAACTTTGTCTTTCTATGTACAATGAAATAAGAATTTTCTTGACTGTTTTTGTTGTGAAAGAATATTGTGTGTTGAGATAAAGTTTTGAGGCAATAAATGGATAAAATAAACATGTATAATGAATGAAAGGATTTAATCTAGCAAATAAGAAAGTAATTATCTACTTAAATTTTGGTACAGATTTAATTATTTTTGCTCCCAGCATGTGAATAAATAGATGTAATAATAGTATATAAAGTAAAATTCTTCTTTCCTCTTTTAAAATTCATAAGCACCCTTGAATATCAATACACAATTTTACTAGATAAATGTGAGTATGCTTGAAAATTTGAGACTAGAACTCTAGCTCCCATAAGGAAAAATTGAACAAGGCCTTATAACTTCTGGAAAACCAAGGACATAATGTAATTGTGGGAAAACATTTTGTGCATAAAGATCCCAACTGGGTTTACTAAACCGAATAGCCAAAGGATTACCTGGCACATACCTGGCTAATGACTGGTGGAAATGAATAGTAAGGACAGAGACCCTGGGGTTAATTGCCTGGTGTTTAGGTTCTGGACAGGGTGTGTATTAGAGTCCTAAAGTAATTGCTCATTTCCCAGACTGACATCTGGAGAGCTTTCATTAAATTTTTGACAGAATCTTCTTCATGAAGAAGAATAAATAAAAATAGATTTTACTTGCGAATATTTAAAATTAAATTTTTTGTCAACTGTAAAATTTTTACTCAGTAATTTTTATTTTTATTAGCACATTTTTGCAGTACCTAGTGCTTACTTTCACTGTGAGGAGTTGGTACATGTACAAAACACATCAAATTCCTGTTCGTATCTCCTTCCCTTCCCCTTCTTTGATCCTCCCTTCACTGCCCATTTGAGAAAGATCTACCTATCTCCTATTATCTGTCTTCTATTTCGCTTATGGACAGTTCTCTTACATGAGAACCACCTGGTGTTTAAGCTTCTGCATCTGACTTACTTCACTAAACATTATGGTCTCAAGATGCATCCATTTCCCTACAAATGATTCAAATTTATCATTCTTTATGGCAGTGTAATACTCCACTGTGCATCAATACCACATTTCCTCCATTCATCTGTTGATGGGCATATAGGCTGCTTTCAAGATTTAGTTATTGTAAATTGTACTACTGTAAATGTGGGTATGCATGTATCACTGCAGTGTTATGTCTTTAACACTTTCAGAAAGATCTCTAGAAGGGGAATAATAGGATCAAATGAAGTTTCTAGCGTTAGTTTTGAGGACTCTCCATACTGATTTCCATAGTGGCTGTACTGGTTACGTTCCCACTGTCAGTACAGAAGGTTCCTTTTTCCCCACAGCCTGACCAGCACTTGTTATTATTTGATTTCTTGATGTTGGTCATTGTTTCTGGGGAAAGACAGAATCTTTGTGTTGCTTTAATTTGCATTTCTCTAATGGCCAGTGATGTCAAACATTTCTTCATGGTTTATTGGCCTTTTGTATCTCTTTTTCTGTGGAGTATCTGTTCATTTCAGGTGCCTGTTTTTTATTATTCTTTTATTTTTGGGGTTCTCTCCTTTTGAGTTCTCTGTACATTCTAGATCTTAGTTCTGTATTTGAGGAATAGCTGGCAAAATGTTTTTTTTCCATCCTGTAAGTTTTTTTCGCTATCACTTGTTTCTTTTATTCTGCAGAAGCTTTTAAATTTTTGGTACTAAAAATCAAATGAACCCTGTACGATTAGGGTTCTGTTTAGAATGTCCTTGCCTATGCCTCTTATTTCAGAAGTTTTCCATATTTTCTTTTCCAGGAGCTTAAGTGTTTCTGTTTTAATGTCTAGTTCTTTGATCCATTTTGATTTTAGGTTAGTCCATGGTGAGAGATAGGGGTCTAGATTCAATCTTCTGCATGTGGCTAGCCAACTTTTCCAGTACCATTTATTAAAGAGGGTATCTTTCCACCAGTGTATGTTATTGACCCCTTTGCCAAAAACCGGATAGTTGAATGTGCTGGGGTTTGTTTCTGCATCTCTCTTCTGTTCCACTGATTGTCACGTCTGTTTTTATACCAGTGCTATGCTTTTTTTTAACACTGTAGCTTTGTAATATAACTTGAGGTCTGGAATTGTGACGCCTTCCTTTTGGCTCTTTTTAACCAGGATTGGTTTGCTATTCTCAGTCTCTTCTGGTTCCCTGTGAATTTCTTCTTAGTGTAAGTTTGTACTGCATGCAGTTTGCAGTCATCTTGGGGAGTGGTTACATGTGCATATTACAGCTTGTTGTTTTAAATCCCCTTTCTCCCCCTCTCCCTCCTCTGCTTCCCCCACCCCTTTTCATACTTGTGGGTATTATTTGTCTTAGCTCGTGTGATGGCATCTAATGTTTATATTGGGTGGAATTATTAGGATCCTGTGTGTGGTGCATCTTTATTCCTCGCCATATAAATTTTAGGATTTTGTTCTGCAGTTTTGTGGAGAGCGCTATGGGTATTTTGGTGGGGACTGCAGTAATATCAACTTGCAAGTGTGAGCATTTTGACTATGTCGACTCTGCTTTTCCAGGGACAGAGGTATCTTTCCATTTTCTGATGGCCTCTTCACTTGCTGTTTTCAGAATACTATAGTTTTCATTGTAGACATCTTTCACTGCCTTGGTTATACCACAGCAAACACAGACACCAAAATGACACCCAGGATTTGGAGGCGGATATGGTTTATATTGATGGGCACTGATCAGGACCCTTCCCAGAATGTCAGGCCCCAATCTCTGGTGGTCTAGGGCTTATATGGGGTAAGCAAGCAGGAAGAACAGAGGCAGAATGGCTTGTCAGTTGGGGATTGGTTCTTACAATATGCAGCACAGTGACCAGCCATTTCTAAGAAACAAAAGTAGCAGGAACTATAACCAGAACTATTACCTGGGCTACTAACAAGCTGAAGTATACTGACTGGGGGGCATTTTTTGCTACAGATAGGTTAATTCCTAAGTATTTGATTTTTCTTCGTGCTACTGTGAATTTTTTTCCTAATTTCTTTCTCAGTGGGTTTATTATTGTTGTACGGGAATGCTATTGATTTTTGTGTGGATTTGATCCTGCTACATTGCTGAATTTTGTTATTAATTCTGAGTTTCTTGGTGGATATTTTTAGGACTTCTATGTAGAAGATCATGTCTTTTGCAAATAATGGTAATTAGACTTCTTCCTTTCCTACATGAAGTCGTTTTATTTCTTTTTCTTGCCAATCTGCTCAGGCTGATGCTTTGGTACTGTGTTGAACAGGAGTGGTGATGGTCATATCTTTGTTTTGTTCCTAATTTTAGATGAAAAGATTTCAGTTTTTCTCCATTTAAAATGATGTTGGCAGCAGGTTTGTCATAATGGCATTTAACAGATGGAGATAAGATCATTCTATACCTCTTTTCTTTAGTGTTTTTATAGGAAAGAATGCTAGATTTTCAAGGGCTTTTGTTCATCTATTGAGATGACCATGTGATTTTTATCCTTGCTTCTGTTTATGCAATATATTAGCCACCAAGAAGGCCATGTGAGACAGCACAGGACTGAGCAGAGCTGTCAGGTACATGAGGGCAGAGAGGGCAAGTGTATCGGCAACAGGGCGAGACAGTGATCGGGCAGGGTTTTGGAGGGAGCAAGAGTCAGACGACAGACACACAGACATATAAAGAGAAAGAGACACACAGACAGGGAGAGACAAGGGACGCACACAGCAAACCAGTGACAGAGACACACACACCACCTGAGAGGCACAGACCTAAAGTGGGAGAGAGTGTGCAGAGGCACTGGAAGAAGCCGGAGGGCTCTAGGGAGAAGAGACGGGGCGGCAGGGAGCCAGCACCTCTGAGGAGGGCTTGTGTTTGTTACAGCCCCTTGGAAACCTGCAGAACTCCTCTGAGTTATTGTGGAGGAAGTGGGAGTTTCTTGCATGCTGGTTAATGCGTGGAAAATTATTTGAGAGACAGATAGTGGACTTGCCTCTACGGGTTACATTACTTTAGTTTCTACCTAATCTATGTTTTCAGATCCTGAACTTGGGTCCTAAGCTATGTTAATCATTACTTAATATTAATATGGAAATAATTTCCATATTTACCTTGTTGTAAGTCCCAGGTTCAATCAGCAAGTAATTAAAGAAATCAGACTTAAAGATGCTGTGAAAGGGTGTTGTTTTCCAGGCAGTAATTAAGCCTCTCTGAATCCCTGGGTGGTTGATTTTTTTCTTCCTATATTGTGTGTGTGTGTGTGTGTGTGTGTGTTTTCCTGAACTTTCTGAAGGTGCTAAATTATACTAAGTTGCTGACTAAAAGGCTCAGTAGTTAGGGCAGGTCAAGCTAACATGAAGAGGAAGAAGGGACTGAACTGAATGCTTTACTATTGATGGTGAAAAAAAATGAAAGAGAAATTGCTTCCCCTGGTCCAAAGAGAAAGATTTGTTCCAAGTGTGAATGGCACTAGCTGTTTGCAGAGGAGTTTCTTGAGCCTGATCTCAGAATGTGGAGCTAAGTCTTCAACTTTAATGGGAAGCAACCAAACATGCTTGCCAATTTCAGCTCTGGCAAAATGAACAGTTGCTCAAAAATAGTAAAGAGGGTACTGATAACGCTGCTGAACGTGGTATCGTGGAGCCGTGAGTTACTGGAGAAGTCCATTCTGAAAGATTTGTGGGCATGATGTACCAGTGTCCTCTGCTCTACCCAGCCCCTCAAAAAGGAGCCTCTCCTACTGGAAGGGCAGGGCAAGACCCTTTGAAAGTCCTTAAAACATGGGGCCTTCAAGAACCAGGAGCAGAAGTAATTGTCCTTCAGCCTCCTGTCTGCCCAGAGTGAACCTCAGCAGGATGTTAGGTGCACCCTCTGTGTACACCATTCCTCATGAAGGGAAGAAAGACTGCTAACTAAAAGGTAGGACGCCCAATTATTTGTTGTTTACCTGGAATTCAGTTTGACTGAGCATCATGTGTTTTTGTTTGCTGAGCTGGCAACCCAGAGAGTCACTTCCACTGAAGATTGCCAGGCCTTAACCATTTCAGTTGGGCAGTTAAGCCTGCCATTCCCAGGGCTGGTTCATTTGTCATAGGGCCTGTGCGTCATCATCCAGAAAACAGAATAGATGTTAACTGGAAATAAATGTAAAGAAAGAAAACAGGGTACTTGAATGAGGTATCACCAGACACATGCAAAGTTACAGAGTAGGTAATAAAAACAGCTTCCTAAGTAAATTGAATTGTTTCACCAACTTTGAGGACAGTAGATGGCCATCGATCTATCAATAATAAACACAAGCAAGCATGACCCTAAACCTTAGCAGTTTGCCCAGAGTATTTGGTCACTCACTTATGTCCCCAAGTGATTTTTACTACACTGACACAAGATGTACTTAGCAAGGAGTCAAATATTACATTTTTATTACGTTGAGGCAGTATCTTTTAAATGTCTTATAAATAAAAATTGTAAATATTTACCTGCTATAAATTTGGGTTTTATTTGCTTTTTAAGGTAGAAAATCCAACAAGTCTGCAGTCCAGCCCCATGCTCTCCCTGAGTGATCGCAGCACACTTTGTGAGTAAGTGCCAGTGTTTGTACATCCAATTCCATCTTGAATCCTTGAGACTTGAATTTTCTCACATTTGCTCTAACCTTTGCATCACCGTATTGGTTGTGATTTGTGTTTTTGAAATCTCTTTTCCTTATGTGAGTTGTGTAGGGTGAAAAAGACTTAAAAATGAGTTTGATTTCTCACGTTGCTTCTGAAAGTCAAGCTTATCTGCTGTATCAGTGTTCTGGAACTTTTATATATATATATATATATATATATATATAATCTTTAAAAATATATATTATATATTGTTATATATAGCCTTTTAAAATATGTATACATATTCTAAGATATATATCTATAGATATATAAATATATTTATAGTCTTATAAAAAATACTGCTTTACAGTGGGAAGTTCCAGACAAATGTGAGATGACAGGACTTTGGTGTGTGGTACATTCTGCACTTTGACAAGGTGCCCTAATGCCTTTCCCACATATTGAACTGTCACTGCAATGATCAGTAGCTTAGAATGCATCCTGCATTCCTGACTGGCTGCCAAAGCAATTGCTTAGGTCAACATTTCCTGATATACAATGACCATTAACATGCTCTGTGTGCAACTGATTATGAGCTGAGATTTTGAAGGTCTGCTGCTCCTATCTATGAAATTTATGAAGGAAAAAAAAAGCTTTTCTGCAGACTGGGGAGGGCAGTTCAATCCCTTCAGAAGCAGAGATGGTTCCCTTTCATCTATTTCTCAGAGACCAAAGTGGATCTCTGAATAGTGATGGTGAACCTTTCAATGATAGCGAACAGCTCACTGCCACATGTGTGCTGCAGGTTCGTTGCCAGTGGCCTAGCACCTTCTCTTGGTAGGATCATGCCAGAGCCAGCAGCAAGCAGTCTGTGTTCTAAGATCCCTCCAGCTTGGAACCCAGGAAAGCTCATTACACATTCTTTGTCTAATGAAGGGATTTCCAACCAGGATAAAGCCACGCCCATATGGCACCTCCTAGAGCTCGCAAAGCCCTATGTATGGCCCCAGGGGCAATGCCTGTTCTGCTATTGACTGGCTCCTTTATTGGTGGGTCGATCTTCCTGAACCCAAACCTTAAACTCAGAGACTTTAAAAACCTTGTTTTCCGCCAAACTGCAAGGAGCAGTAGCACTATGACGAGATGGCACCTGGTTGTCCAGTATTAGTTATTGGTTGTTTGTACGCTTGTTGGGACATTGAATAAACAGGGCCAGGAGCTTGGCCAGGAAATATTTCCCAGGTTCATGCAGGCCGTGAAGAGCTGAGCTCAGCAGCAGGAGTGGCTTCTCCAATGTTTTGGAGCTCTTGTTCTGAATGAGCAATTTTTCTTTATTGTTCTCAGTTTCACATTTTTGTTCTGAAGAGAACTGTTTTTACTAATTTAGTTCTTATGAGGAAAAGACAGATTGTTGCTGTCTGCCAAAGTCCGCTGGGGAGGAATGGGGTGTGGTGGAGTTGAATAGCATTATAAAATCGCATCAAAGTCCTTTTTCCTTTGGCCCAGAACTGTCCTAACTCAGTGGTCAGAGTGGTCACTGCTCGTCACTTGGCCTTGAATTAGGGACTGATGCCAATTTGCTATTTTGGGTTTTAATGGATCATTGTTTTTCCTTCCTTCTTTCAAGATTAGTATTCAGTAGCAGCTCAGGGGGTCTTCTAAAAGCAGTTCTCAGACTGGGATTCTGTGGCTCTGGTGGGAAGAGGACCGGGGCTAGAGGCAGAGGAGTGGTCTGCAGCTAGGGACGGCACATTGAGTTTTAGTAGAAGCTGGGCATGCGAAACCCTTGCTTCATACCCCGGCCCCTGGGGGTCACCAGTGGGCAATGGGTGCCATGACTGGACTACAGGATCTCGGGAGAATTCCCTTCAAAGAGATCTAACGGGTCAACATATCCTGTTCTTGGACAAGCTTAGCTTTTTCTTGTCCCCCTCTAACCTCCACTGGAATTTATGACCAAACCTTTCTTATTGATATGGACATTTTAAGATGAGAGCATTATGTAAATTATTGTAAAGGTCTAAAGGAATTCATCTTTGAACTTATGTATTAGGATCCTTCTTTCAAAGTTACGATTCATGTCTAGCTGTGTGCTACCTGACATTCAGAATGAAAGAAGGACAATAAACAGAACTTGCTTCCCGTCTGTGCTAACACGCGCTCTGGCTCCTGCTGCCCAGACCTCTGGGCACACTTGTTGCTTGAACAAACCCTTATGGATTTTCTGATCTTGTAGGCCAAAGCTGTGTCTTCAGAGAGGTGGAAGCTGCTTGAACAATAGAGCCTTCATTGTTTCTGCTGCTTTCTGGAGCTGACCTGGACTTGATTCACTAGCTTGCCATTGGCAGCAGAGGCATACCTCCAAGGCAGCTAATTCCTCAGCTGGGCACCATCAGCACAGTGGCGGAGAGCCTCGCCAGCTCTGCAAAGGGCTCTCTCCACCGACCAGCCTGGTGTGCAGGGGTGACAGGGCTAGCACTGAGGAGCCGAAGCCAGGAGAGACATTGGGAAGCCTCAGGGGGACTCCTAATGCTTCCTTTTCCTCCAGTACATTCTGCATCACCATGGATGTACTGTTGCGTACTTGCATAGCCTGGAAGGTGGAAAGGAAAGGAATTGGAGTGGGCTGGGGAGGGGACACCACAGGTAGCCCTATAAAGTCAGCCACAGAATTGTGACTTCAGTGGTAACTAGTCGACATGCTGAAGCTGTCATGCTTGGCAGTCGGCATGCATGGCTGTTCCCATTGTTTGCTGGGTGAGGGAGCTGAGCCAAGGTGCTAAGTGGGGCCAAAACCTAACTCATGTGCTGCTTGGCAGAAGACTGTGTTGGCCTAGAGGAATGGAGGCCTTTTCAAGTACTCACACAAGTCCTGTCCCCTTTCCAGGCCATGGAGATTGACAAGGTGCTGCCCTTAGAGTGGGTACCTGTGTCCAGGTTGTATGAGGGTGCCCGTGGGACATGTGAGGGCCCTGATGCTGCCTCCTAAGTCCTCAGAATAGGGCAGACATTGGTGTGAACTTTGAATCCATCCCGACCTCCAGGGTCAGGAGACAGGCTCTCACTGGATGCCCGAGGGCAGGCAGGTGAGGTCCTGAGGTGGGACTAGAAGGTGTGGGGGAGAGGAGCTACTTAGAAGTCAAGCAATTAGATTTTTATTTCCCCAAATTTTTTTAAAAGGGAAGAAATGGCTGGTGGGAAGCCGGAGCTTTCTAGAAGAAGAGCACATCCGTTAGCTGACCCTTGACTCAGGGTTCCTGTCTGTGTCCTTCCGCGCTCTTCTCCTGCGTCTCCGCCGTAGTCTCGCACCCACGCGTGTTCATGCGCTCACCAATCACCAGCGACTCGGATCTGCAGTCCGCAGAGAATCATTTCCCACAGAAGCCACGCTTCGCGGGAACAGGCCGGACACAAACACAGTTCAGCGGTGTTCTTCGTCCTCTTTGCTAAAACGTACATGCAGCTGTCAGTCCGAGCGTGGTCCAGGTCACTGTAGTAAAAGCGTTGTTTGGTATCCAGTGGCAACATCGGTTTATTTACATAAAGGAAAAAGTGTTGACTGATACAATCTCAGAAAACTGCTGCCACAGGCCTTTGAAACAATTAGTTTTGACTATTTCACAGAGCATTAAGCTTAACAATGTCAGTCTGTTCCTAAATGCTGTTCAAGAAATTTTTGCAACGAGGCCAATATTTAGGTTGGCAAAAGGGCAACTTCAAATAGGCAATCTCATCTTTTTTATTTTTTTGAAATGGCTTTTTTGGAGATACAAGTGACCTATGTTAAACTTCACAAATTTGAAGTGTACTGTTCGTTAAATTTGAACATAGGCACATATCTGTAAAACTCTTACCGCAGTCAAGGTAATGAACTTATTCGTCCCCCCAAAATGTTTTCTTGGGCCTGTTTGAAGTCCCTACCCCCTTTGCCTCTCTAGTTACCCACTTCTCCTGGCAAGGAAGTGTTGTCTGCCACTGTCAGTTAGTTCGCATTGTCTAATATCATACATTAAGAGCACGCTGTATGCTCCCTTTTGCCTGGCTTCTTCCATTCAGAATAATTATGAGATACATGCGCACCATTACTGTGTTCCACTTCAGTGCAGAATATCGCTCACCGAATAGTTACACCACAGACTGTTGTCCGTTCACCTGTTGAGAGACATTTGGGTTGTTTTCAGCTTTGGAGTATTACAAACAAAGCTACTGTGAACCCTGGTGTACAGGCCATTATATGAATATGTATTTTTCTTTTCTCTAGGAGTACAACAGCTGGGTCATAGGGGAGTTGTACTAACTGTGCAGCAGTTTATTAAATCAGCTTAACTATTTAATAAACAGCCACACTGTTTTCCAAAGATTTATGCTGATCTGTATTCCCATCAGCAGTGCCTGGGA
The DNA here is from genome assembly GCA_004027595.1 of Dinomys branickii. Taxonomy (NCBI): domain Eukaryota; kingdom Metazoa; phylum Chordata; class Mammalia; order Rodentia; family Dinomyidae; genus Dinomys; species Dinomys branickii. Next base: position 397,388 of record PVLD010000081.1, read on the forward strand.
GTTTCAGTTCCTCGGCATGCTCACCTGCGCGTGGTGTGTTAGTTACCTTAGGGCGCGGTGTGACTGCGAACTTCCCAGCTGGATAACAAGGCTGAACGTCCTTTCATGTGCTGTTTACCACTTGAGTATTTCGGTCAGTGAGGTATCTGCCTGTTTAGAAAACGCTGGTGTGTTCTCATTCAGCTTCGAACATTTTAACATGTTCTGCGGGCAGGTCTGTTATCAGATATTTGCTTTGCAAGTATTGTCTACTAGTCTGTGTCTTATCTTTTCCCACTTCTCACAGTGTCTCTCAAAGAACTGAAGTTTTACATTTGGATGAAATTCAGTTTATCAATTTAAGAAAATGAATCTTGCTTTTGATGTGACAAATAAAAATCTGTAACTCAAAGCCACAAAGATTTTCTCCTATATTTTTCTAGAAACTTTATAATTTCAGATTTTACTTTTGGGCTCCTGATCTATTTTTCATTATTGTCTCAAATGGTTAAGACATGGATCAATGTTAAACTTTTTGCAGATTGATGGCCCACTGTTCCAGCACCACTGCCGAGAAGTCTGTCCTTTCCTCCGTGGAACCGCCCCTGCACAGTTGTCGGAAGTCAGTCTCGTATGACTTTCAGCGTGTGTCTCTTTCTGGGTCCTGTCATGCTCCACTGGCCTGTGTGCCTACACCATCTTGCCTACTGCAGCCCTATAATAAGTCTCAAACTCAGGTAGTTGTTTTGACTACTCTGGGTCCTTTTACATTTTCATACAAATTTTAGAATTGGTACGTCACTTTCCACAAAAACATCTGCTAGAATTTTGGTCAGATGGCTTTGAATCTATACACTAATTAGTGGAGAATTGCCATTTTAATAATAAATGTCTTTTGATCAATAAATAAGGCTATAACTCACTGTCTATTTGTTCTCTGTACTCTGTTCTGACAATGCTTTGTATTTTCAGAACTCAGTTCTTTCATGTTTTGTCACTTACGTAACCCTCAGTGTTTCATTTTAGATCACATTGTGAAGAATACGGTTTTTAAAATTTTTAATTTGATTTGTTAGTATATAGAAATACCACTGATTTTTGTGTATTGACCTTATATCCAACAGCCTTACTGAAGTCACCTAGCAATAAGAGTAGTTTTGTGAGAATCCCATCATGTTTTCTGCATAGAAGATTGGGACATTCTCCACCAAAAGTAGCTACGCTTCTTCTGTCTGGGTGCTGTTCATTTCTTGGTCTTGATTCATCGCGCTGGCTCCGTCCTCCTCTAAATGCTGAACTGGAGCTAAGCACAGATATCTTTCTTTTCAGGACGGGAGAAGCAACCATTCTTTCACTATTAAATAATGTAATCATTGTAGATTTCAGACCCAGTAAGTTCTCTTCTATTCCTAGTTTGCAGATCATTTTCATTAGGGGTAGATGTTCGATTGTATCAAATTATTCTTCTTTTTGAAATTAGCATTTGTTTTAAAAACTTTGTGTTAATGTGATAAACCTCATTGATCTCTATTTTTTGTGAATTTTAAAGCAAATTTGCATCTTAAATATGTGGTCATAATATATCATTTTGTGTATTATTAGGCATAATTTGGAAAATTGTTTAGAACTTCTGTATCTATGCTCATGAGGTACATTGGTTTGTAGTTTTAATTTGTTATTCTGCTCTGTGTAATAGAGTGATGCTGATATCACACAGTGAGTGGGGAAGTATCTTCTGTTTTTCCAGTGTTTGAAAGAGCTTGTACAGAATTAGTGTTATTTTTTCCTTAGTGTTTGATGGAAAAACCATCAGAGACACCTGGGTGTTTTCTTCCTGGGAAGGTTGCCACTAGCGTGAATTATACTTTCCAGGAGGATTACTCACAGTTATTTATTTCTTCTTGAATAAGCTTTGGTAATTTGTGCCTTTTTAAATTTTTTATGTTTAATCTATAGTTTTAAAATTAGTAGCATAAAGTTGTTCATAATACTCCCTTTTCCCAATATTGGTAGTTTGTGCTTTTTTCTTTTCATTATTTACATAAAAGCTGTGAGATAAAAGATCTCAAAGAATTAGATACAGTTTTATCTTTTCAATTGTTTCCTGTTTTTATTTCTTTAATTTCTGCCCTGTCCTCTTAATTTATTTTATTCTAATTATTTTGAAGATCAATTCCCTTTCTTCTTATAATTTCTTAGGGTGGAAGCTGAGATTATTAATTTGAAAATTAGCTTTTGTTCTAGTATAGACATTTAACTGTAAACTTCTTCTGAAGTGATGTTTTAATAACATCCCACAAACTGATTTGTCATAATTTCCTTTTCATTTAATTCAGAATAATTTGTAATTATGTTTCTCACTTCTTTGATGCATGGTTTATATAGAAGTGTTGCTTGTTTCCAAATATTTGAGGTTTTCCTGAGATTTTGTTATTGATTTCTAGTTTAACTCCACTGTAGTGATGTTAACAACATATCATCTATGACTTGAATATTTTTAACCATTTAGGCTTTCTTTCTTAACGTGTTTAACTTGGCAACTGTTTCCTGTGCATGTGGGAAGAATTTGTATTTTGCTTTTAATGAATGAGATGAGGTATAACTGCCAATTATATAAAATTGGTTGATAGTACATCCTTACTGATTTTCTGTCATTCTATCGATTATTGAGAGACATACTGAAATTTCCACTTGTAATTATCCATTTGTTTATATCCTCTGGTAGTTTAATGAATTTTTGTTTCGTATATTTTGAAGCTCTGTATTTTAGATTTATAAATGTTTAAGAGAATTATATCCTCCTGATAAATGACCCCTTTATTTTTATGAAATGGCTATTTCTACCTTGAAATATTTTTTGACCTGAAATGCACAAGGAGTAATATTAATATTGTTTCTGCAATTGTGTCTTTTTTTTTGGTCTTTCTAAGATGGGGTCTTACTAGGCAGTTCAGGCTGCTCTTGAACTTACTTTGTAGCCCAGGCTGGCCTGAACTCACAGTGATACTCCTGCCTCAGCCTTCCAAGTGCTAGGATTACAGGCCTGTACCACCACACCCAGCTCTGCAGGTTTTTTTAAACTAGTGATAACATGGTGTCTATGTTTACATTATTTTGTTTTAACCTACTTTTGCTTCTGTTTAAAGTGTACTTTGTAAAAACAGCAAGTGGTTTGTTTTCTTTTACCCAGCTGAGAACCTTTGACTTCAGCTGGGCATTAAAACACAAATGTTGAATGTGATTATTGTTTTAATTACTTTCTCATTTTGCTGCTCACAGTCTGATCGTTACTTTTATACTTGTTCCCTTTTTCCTTATTTTATGATTTCTTTTTAACTGAGGCTTTTTTAGTGATCCTATATTAGCTACTTGGTTGGCTCAGTAGCCATATCTATTTCATTTTAATAGTTGTTTTAGAGCTTATAGTGTATACCTTATCATAGTCTAAAGTTATATTAGTTCATATCAGTTACAGTATAAGAAACTTACAATAGTATAATTTCATTTCTAGTCCCCTAGTCAGCCTGTCAGCTTTTGATACATTTTAGTTACATATCTATAAGAAATCCTACAATATTGTTATTAATATTATTGATATTGATATATTTCAGCAGTCATTTATTTATTGAAGAGTTAAATAATAATAAGAATAATCCATATTTAGTCATGTAATTATCGTTCCTACTGCTTTTCATTTCTTTGTGTATATTGTTTTATACTTCTTCCCTATGACAATTTTCTTTCAATTTGAAAGAATTTCCTTGACAGTTCTTGCAGTGTAGGCCTTAAGGCTTTCATGTATCTGAAAAAGTCTTTATTTCACGTTGATTCGAGAAATATATTTTTGTTTTGCTGTGTATAAAATTTTAGGTTGAGTATTTTTCCCCTTTGTCTTCTGAAGATGTTCAACTTTCTTTCTGGTTGCACCATTTCTGGTAAGAAATCTGCTATCTTCTGATTTTTGTTCCTTTGTGTGTAGTGTCTTTTTCTTCTGGGTAGTTTAAAGATTTCCCTCTTTTAATTACTGGCTTTGAACAGTTTTAGTGTCGTGTACCTTACTATAATTTGATGTGTGTTTGTTTGCTGAGGATTCATTGAGTATCTCAAATATGTGAGGTTATAGATTTCACCAAATTGGAAAATGTTTAGGCTATATTTCTTCCAGCATTTGTTCTGTACTCCATTAGTTTTTAAGAGAATTACAATTATGTGTATTTTAGGTGACTAAGGTTTGCCTTCAATTCACCAATGCTCTTTTCATTTTGTAAATATTTCTTTTCTTTGTTTCATTTTGAGTTGTTTCTATTACTATGTTGTCAGGCTCCCATACCTTTTGTTCTGTCGTGTTTAACAAGCCACTAATTCCAGCCGGGGTTCTCTTCATCTCAGACATCAGAGTTTTCTTTTGAAGAAGTTAGGGACAGGGCTTTAAATTATGTATATCTCTGTTCAACTCTTTGAGCAAACAGAATATAGGTTATAATAGTTTCAGTGTTCTTGTCTGCTAATTCTAACGTCTGTGCCTCTTCCGGGTGCATTTACTTGACTGGTTTTTCTCACTATGATTGTATTTTTCTGCTTCTTATTGATTGTTACCTTCAGCTGGATGCCAGACGTTGTGGATCTTACCGTGTTGGGTGCTGGATATTTTTGTATTTCCGTAGCTTTTGATCTTTGTCCCAGGATGCTGTCCAAATTCTCTTGGAAATAGTGTGCCGCTGTTTGGTACCCTTTTAACGCTTGCCAGGCCAGATGGTGGCGTGTTTAGTGTAGGGATTAGCATCCTCCACTGTGCACTGAAAGTTGTCCCTTAGTTTATTCCCTGACTACTTCTTGAAGATGGACAGTGGGGTCGGTACTAGGCATAGCACAGCAAATAAGACAGCATTCTTCCTCTTAAAGACCTTACAGCCCGGGGGTGGGGACAGACGATGCACAGAGGTTACGCGTCAGGCAGAGACGTGCGCTTTGCCGACAGTTACGACAGGGTGGGGGGAGGGGAGCAATGGGCAGCAGGGCGGTGTCAAATGCTGTGTACTCAGGCCGGCGCACGCCTGTAATCCCAGCACTCGGGAGGCTGAGGCAGGAGGGTTGTCCTGAGTTTGAGACCAGCTCGAGCTACAAAGTGAGCTCAAGGCCAAAAGACAAAAACAAATGCTGTGTGCGCATCCGAGAGGAATTGTTGGAGAAGGTGACATTGGAGCAGAAACCAGAAGGGAACGAAGGTAGCTGTCTGGGCTTGAGGAGCTTTCAGAGAAAAGGAATAATAAAGGTCGGCGTGAGTAACAGAAGCGGAGCGGGGAGCACGGTGTTGGTGCATCCGAGGAAGAGCGAGGCGGCTGCGAGGCTCTTGTGCGGCCGAAGAGGGGGAAGGAGCAGCAGGGATAAGGTCGCAGGGACAGCACTTGAGTCACGGGAATCACATGAGTCTTTGCCGGGTGTGGTAAGAGCTTTGAGTTTTATAAACTTGGTAATTGAAGCCATCTGGAGACTTTCAGCAAGGCAATGAGTGACCTGGCTTGTCCCCTCAGGGTTATTCTTATTGCTATGGAGAATTGACTATGGGTACAGAGTGGCACAGGGAGACACATCAGGAAGCTGCTATCATCATGCAGGCTGAAGGAGGTGGCAGAGGAGCGGGTGATGATCAGATTCGGAATATATTTAGAAGCTGGAGCTAGCAGAACTTGCTGATGGGACAGAGAAAGGGAGAGAGGGAGAGAGAGATTGAGCAAGAGCAGAGACACACATTTAAGGGTGACTTCCAGGTGGTGGTGTTTGTCGCACCGTCTCCTCTAGCGTCAGGAAAATATTGCTATTAACTAGGATGGAGAGCACTGTGGAAGTTCAGTTTTGTATGCCGAGTCTGAGATTCCCTTAAATATATTGAGGAGGCAAAGAATTCCGAAGTCTTGATAAGTGTTGCCTGGAGACATAAAATGGAGAATCACCAGCATAGAAAAGGCATTTAAAGACAGGCCTAGCTGGCATCACCAGGGGAATGATTGTAAACGAAGAGAAGAGGGCTGGGGCCTGGGACATCGAACACTTAGAGGTCAGAAAGATGAGCCCTTGAAGGGGATTAGAGAGGAGCAGCCGCAGAGGCAGGGTGAGATCAAAGAGTGGCATTGTAGGGTTCAGACGAAAGCATTTCCAGAAGACTAACACATTGTCAGCTGCTGCACACACGTGGTGGAAATAAGGTCTTGAATTCATCTTGGGGTTTGGCAGTGTGCAGGACATCAGTGACCTTGACAAGACCGGTCTCTCTGAAGTGATGAGAACAAAAGTCTGATTGGAGTGGATTCAAGACAAGATGAAGACGAAGCAGCAGTGGTCGGTCTGGCAACCTTTGCAGTCATGGATGCATCGACCTAAAATGCTTTGATGTCTTAAGATACAAGTGGTTATCCCTCAAAGACAGATTGAATAGATGTGGGTATAGAGTTGGTTGCAGGAAACTTTCCCTTTTTCTTCTACAACTTTATGTACTATTTGACTTTTTCCCATTAAGCTTGCGTTACTTTCATTGAGAAACAATCCTTACAAAATTTATATTAGTATGTGAAATTATACATAAAGTTAGAATAAGTTACACCTAGTATGATTAGGTTAAATAAATAACAAAGTATGATGATAATGAACAGGAATAAAATGCATACAGTATTAAAAATAATAATATAATTTTTTTTTTGTCTTTTTGAGACAGGGTCTTGCTATGCAGTTCAGGCTGGCCTTGAGCTGACTTTGTAGCTCAGGCTGGTCACAAACTCGCAAAGATCCTCCTGCCTCAGCATTCTGAGTGCTGGGATTATAGGCATGTGCCAGAACACCTGGCCTATGAAGTAGAAATAAAATGAATTTTGGAATCTGGAAGTATTTAGGGCTCAAACTCAGCATCCATATATATTACCTAATGCTTCTTCTTGTTGGTCTCCTTATTCATGATATTTACATAGACATACTGCCATCCTGAGGAGCTAGGGTAGACTGGCACACACCAAGCCCTGGAGATTATTAGCTTCTTGGCCATAGCATTATTGTGTCTGATTTTGTTTGTTTTCTTCTTGGCCATTACATTATTCTCTCTAATTTTATGTATTTCCTGATGCTTTAAATGGACAGCATATCCCTATATTATTACTGTAATTAAAAATCAGAACGATTAAAAACAGAGTGGAGAAACAGTCACCAAAATGTCAGTAGTGTTTGGCTCCAGGTGACAGGACTATAACTGATGGTCATTTTCCCTTTTGTAGGTTTAAAACTGACAAGCTATCAAATAAACAGAGAAGTTTAAGAAGTAGAAACATCAGGTGACAGCGTTTTTCTGCTCAGCTCGCTGAGGGGTCCTTGAGTAGAGGTGTACAAGGGTTAGTGGGTAGCAGTTAAAGGTGATAGGGTTCCTACTGCCTAGGAAATCTGATAGAGCAAAGCTTATGCACTGGAAAGTAAATGAACGAAAATGTGATTTCACTCATAGATAACCTTTCAGGCTTTCACTTGGGAACTAGGGAGAAATCACCTGTGAGGTTTATCAGGAGGATGGCTGGGAAAGACAGGCTCAGCTTTCTGTTGTCCTGGTGTTATTTGTAGAGTGTCCTTTCACTTTGCCAAGAGTCCCACTTTGAATGAAAACTTACAATGATCTTTCCTAGGAAAGGATGTGGAGCTCTTAAAAGTTTCAGAGGACTCAAAATCTTGGGTGGTATGGCTCAAAGATTTGTGGGGAATAAGATGTTTGGCTAATGACATTCAGAGGATTTCAAAGTCAACTTCTAGAAGTAAAATTTTATGATGAAGTAGAGAATAGTAAATAGCATCCAGAATGGGAAGAGACCCTACTGTGAAATTTTCTATCCTGGCTAAGTTGGCAGTGTGAGGCTTGTTCTCTTACAGTCAGGCTGGAACTGTGTTAAGCAAAATGTGTTTGAAAATCATTAGGCTCTATTCAAAGGTAAAGTCTTTTCATGCACATAATTTCATTTGAACTTTACTGTATTACTTAGCGTTAGAAAAATAGATATAGGAATTGATAATACTTGACTGACCTGGGAATAAAAGCCAGATTTCCTCGTGCTCTTTCCATAAGAACATAGGTTTGAGAGCCTTCTTCTCACTCTGTGGGTAGGGGTTTTCCTGAGTAGGACAAAAAGTGAGTTTAGGTGGTTCCCTGGAGTGAGAGGTACAGTTCCTTTTCTGGGAGATTAATTTATCTTCACTATGTAAAGTTCTTTTGCTACATAATACATTGAGGAGAAGATGCTGAGTTTTGTACTGAATATGTTTGCTGTTTCTAACGTGGTGCAGTTTGGTTAACCACTGTGAGATTTAGATGTGTTTTATTCATCTTGACATTGGAAATTCCGTTCCCATTGTTTCTCCTCAAAAGCTCGATAGGCAAGGAAAGGTGAGCTGTGCAGAGACTTCGAGGGCTTGATCTGATGCCAGTTGAGTCTCTTGCTTAGTACTTCACTCACATACTGACTTCTAAATTAAGAATTATAGTATGAAATTTAAAGATTGAAAGAAAAAAACAAGAGCTTATAGCTAATCGCTCTTTCAACTTTCTGAATGCGTAATCTTTAGAGAAAAATCTTATCATTCTAAGCAATGCTTTTATCTCAATGCCAAGCAGTATTTCAGTATGATCTAAGAATCTAGGGTTTGACTATATATTTCTTTTGGAAAGTGTTCGTATTTTGTACTGCTGAGTTAAATAATTTATGATAAAGAAAAACCCCAGTGCAGATCTTTCCTGCTGTCTTAAGACCATATCAAGACCCCACATAGCTGAGTAAAGGAAATTGCACCTTAAAGCTTAACACAGAAATCACAAAGGTTGGTCTTCTTTAAAGCTAGGCTGTCAACAGCTTTCAAATTAGAGCCATAGGGAATGTTGAAACTTAAAGTTCATGTTTGACACGAAGGGCGTTCACACACAACTATTCTGAGAGCTAATCTTCAGTGACAGATGCAGACACAGGAGACTCAAGTATTATTAGGAAAACCCAAGGCTTCTTCAGTCCTAAGCCCCTTCAGCTTTTACTTAGGCTTCAGCCAGCCATTGCCAAGAATGTCTGAAGGGATGCATCCCAGCTATTTCAAAGGGCCTTGTTTTGTATCACAGACTTAGAGAATCATTTTATTCTGTGATATGTTTTGTATATATTGTAACAGCCACTGATATCTGTGATCATAGCAATTGTTTTCCAGTTAGTGTCAATGTGGGCTTGTGGAAAGAATGCTTATAAAATGGGAAGGTAATCATCATTGCAGAAATCCAAGTTATGAATTACCACTAATTAGCTCAATTGATGAAACTTTTGATGCCTCAATTCAGGGAGATTGGTAAAGGGAGATTCTGATAAAATCTTTGTTTACCTTAATGGATGTTTTCTTTGTCAAATGGATGATTAGATATTGTCGTAGATTGACAACTGGTGGTCAACTTATAATCCACTGCTGAACTGAGTAAGCGTGGTGCTGGGTGTGGGAGGCCCACCTAGGGACTGTTGTTAGCAGCATAAGAAGCAGAACTGGAGAAGGAGAAAGAGGCTGTTGGGAGCTGAGAGAGGCTGTTGGGAGCTGGAAGAAGCTGTAAAGAGCTGTTGGTTCTGTTGGAGGAGCTCATCATGCTGGCTTTCCTGATGAACTTGGCTGTTTCCATCCTCTGAAGAGCTTGGGACCTCATTGGCACTGAAAATAGCTTTGATTCACTTTGAGACAGCTGTGGTCCTCACTTTGAGCATTGCTTCCTGGCTCTGGAGAGGAAGATGGTGCATGGCCATTCTCCAGCAGAAGATTGTTACATTGGCTTTCCTAATGGGAACTCAGCCATCTTGATCATTGGAGGAGCTCAGGACCTCACTGTTTGCTGAGGATGGCTGTGGTACCTTTCGGGGGAGCTTTGGTTCTTCTAAGCATCGCTTCCTGGCTCCAGTGCAGATCAGTCTGTGCTCAGCCTGTGAGCACAGATCCTTTATCCCGCTGGCACAGACTTCCTAGATTCCACCACTGACCTTTGGGCCTTCCCAATGCAGATCCATTAAACAGGCCTGCAGGCCTTGCTTACTTAAGAGATGTTGTTGTGGGCTCTGGGCCTCCAGTTGGATTCATGGGAGGCACTGTTATGAGCTCTAGGTATTCAGCTAGACTTATGCAGGACATTTGCATGAGATCCAGGCCCTTGGCTAGTTTCCTTGGTCTATAGTGTATGGACAGATTTCCTGTACTCTCTTGTATATCATTTTTTGGGTGACTATTATAAATAATCATATAGAGTCTGTGTCCTGTATTATATTGGTTCCCCTTGCAAAAGTAACCCCTGAACCATAACAGATATTAAAACCTTTGAAAAACTAGAATGCTGATTGGGTGAAGACTTGTTCTGCCTATCTATATCTAGATCACCACGTGAGAAGGTTCTCGGGCTGGGGTGATAGCTCAGCAGCCTAAGTGCTTGCCTGGCAAACCTGAGGTCATGAGTTCATATCCTGGTATTCCCCCCCAAAAAGAAGATTCTTCCTTTTGATTCTTACAATTGGCTAGACCATGTGACTGGCCAATAGGTTGTGGTGGAACATGAGGCACTTCTGTGCAAGACCACTTAATTGTTGGCTTGAGATACTTTAGGGCTCTCTTTTCCTACTGTAGTGATTATGGAAATGTGTTTCTACAGGTCAAGGCTGTAGGAAATGCCACGACACACACAGAAGGTAGTTGTCTTGGAGTGGTGCCTAGACCCACAGTGGGCTTTAAGTAAGCAAGAAATACACTGACTATGTCAGATCACTGAGATTGAGGACTGTTATAGCAGTGCCACCTAGTTTATCCAGACTGCTCTCAGTATGAAAAAGTCATGAAATCATCATGATGACTTTTAGAAGTCTTTTAGCTCTGTTCTGGTCTCTATCACTTTTTCTGGTGTCCCATTTGCTGGTATCTAATGGATTAGAACGTGATTACTTTGACTCTTTCCCACCCTCCTACTCTCAAGAATCTGTAAATTCCTGTGAAATGCCACCTGGAAGAACAAACTACATGAACAGTCATAACACTTTGGAGTTACAACACAAAAGATGAAAAAGCTAAGTTCAAATACTACTGTGTCTGAGCAGGGCACGGTGGAACATGACTGTAGTCCCAACGCTTGGGAAGTTGAGGCAGATGAATCACAAGTTCAAGGCCAGCCTGGACTAGCAAGACCCTGTCTCAAGAAACAAACAAGCAAACAAAGTATTGTATGTGGTGTATAATGGGTACTTCAACATTTATTGACAGTAGAAGAGAAACTGAATCATACAGTGTTTATAGTCATCATGTGGTAAACGATAAACTATCATAAGATTTGGAATACTTTATCACTCTCTGCTGTGGTTTTTATGTGGTTTGTCCCTCAAGGGTTTATGTGCTGGAAGCCACCCTTCCCATCCTGTGTCCTGTGTGACAATGTTAAGGGTGGTGGTACCCAGCTGGGGGCGGTCCTTAGGTCAATGGGGATGCAGCCTCTGGAAGGGATTGCAATAGTCCCTATGGCATCCTGAGTTACTTTTTAATAGTTAAGTGTTTTATTTTCTGCATCTCCCATGCAATTACACCCATTCTTTTTTTTATTTTAAAGACAAAAGAATGGAGACGTATAAAAACTATGGAATGCTTCACGAATTTGCGTGTCATCCTTGCGCAGGGGACATGCTAATCTTCTCTGTATTGTTCCAATTTCAGTATATGTGCTGCCGAAGCGAGCACCTGAGTTAATTTTTGTGCGAGTGAATAGCTGTAAAAGCCTGCCCCTGGCCGCTGAATTGCCCCTGACTTCCTGTCCTATGATGGCATGTCTCTCTCTCTAGTGTGTTTCTGTTACAGTGGGGCCATCTGCCGCAGGGTCCTCTCTGCAGCTAGCACTGTGCCGTTTGAACAGTCAGCCTCCAAAACTATGAACTAAAGAAACCTCCTTGTAAGTCTTGTCCCAGTGACCGCTCTCTGGTCCCCTTTGCTGAATCTTCCTGGTACCCTAAGCATAGAGAGCTCTAGAACTTGATCTCTGGGCTCCTTCTATTTTATTGGAACTCCCCAGTCACATCTACTTTCAGTTTTAATAGCGAGTGACTTCTTGTGTGTGTGCACTTCTTTTGTAAAGTATCATTTTCTTTATCAGTACATGTGTGTAGTATATAATGTTTTTGTTCCTCGAGGGGAACTGGTACATGTTCGTAACCCAGCTTAGTTCCTTTTTCACTTTTCAGTCCCTTCCCTTCTCTCCCTCCCCACTCTTGATCCACTTCCTGTCTTTTGGTACACATTTGTGAGACAGAATGTGTACAGTTCGTGTGTAGAGTTGGCACGTGAACATAGTATCTTAATTGTTTTCATCCCTTTCCCCTCCACCCCTTCCCCTTCCCTCTCTCCTCCCTCCATCTCTGGGTCCCCTTCCCTTACAGGAGGCTCTAGCTCCCTACTTCCTGTTATCTGTGTCCTATCTTGCTCTTTATTACAATCTAGACTTCTCATATAGGAGAAACCATGTGACATTTAAACTTGTGCATCTGATTTATTTCACTTCACAGTATGGTTCTCGGGGGGCATGATTTTCCTACAAAAGACTCAAGTGTATCCTTTGTGGCAGAGTAGTGCTCCATTTCCCATTCCCATTCACCTGTTGATGGACACATAGCCTGCTTCCAAGATTTAGCTGTTACAAATTGTGCTGCTGTCAACACTGGTGTGCAAGTATCACTGCAATAGGATGTCTCTAATTTTTTTTTTTTCAGATGATACCCAGATGGTAAATAGCTGGATCAAAGGAATTTCTAGGTTTAGTTTCATAAGGATTCTCCATACTGATTTCCAAAGTGTTTGTACCGGCTTGCATTCCCACCATCAAAGCAGAAGGGTTCTTCTTCCCCCACAGCCTTGCCAGCAGTTATTATTTGATTTCTTGATGATGGTCAAAAGTGAGCAAGTGACATGAACAGACACTTCACAGAGGAAGTACAAATGGCGCATACCTACATGAAGAAATGCTCAGCATCATTGGCTGTTAGAGAAATGCAAATTAAAACAACACTGAATGATTTCTTTTTATTGATTTATACACTTCCTTGTATACAAGAGCAACAACCTTCTATCTTACATTACAAAACATTTTCTTCATTAGTTATATTTTTTACTTTTAGTTTTCCATATAAAAAACTTCTTTATATTTTATGTAATTGCATATGCCGTTTAAATTTTTTTAGGCCTTGCGAATTAGGGTGGGGTTTGCATCACTTGTCAATCTGTAAAATGGTTATGCTTAAAATGTGAGAATGAGGACCTTAGTAAAGCCCTTTTCCTTTGTTCATCCATCATTGTTTGGCCACATTCTTCAGGTTATATCCCTATTTGGAGATGTGTAAGTCATCCCAACCTATATTCTTACCAAATTACCCTTATTACTGTAATAATTAGCCATTACTATATCACAAAGCACTCCACAATTTAGTGTATAAGACATAACATTAGCAAACGTTTTATGTCTATCACAGTTTCTGGGAGTTAGGAAATGAGAAGAGACTGAGTTGGCAGTACTGGATTAGAGTCTCCCTTGAAGCCCTCATCAGAGGTTGACCAGGGCTACAGTTACCTGAAGGCTTTCCCAGGCTGTGGGCTTGTGTCTAAGGAGACTGACTCACATGGCTGGCATTTGGCGCTGGCACGCTGACCTGTGTTTATGGGGGTCTCCTCAGGGAGATGCCTGAGTCTCCTCATGGCATAGTGCTTGGATGTCCCTAGAGCAAATACTCCAGTAGGCCAAGGAAAACACTGCAGTATCACTTAACTTCAGCAGTCACGCCTCACAATTTGCCTAATGCTATTGGCTTTGTGTCAGACCGCCCCGGCTTGCCTGTGTGTGCTGCAGGTGACACTGGGGCTGAGCATGTGTGGGCACCAGGAGGTGCAGCGCAGGGGCCATAGTGGAAACCAGCTGTCACAGTCAACAAAACGTGTTACTTTCTGAGACGTCTTCTTGGATTGGATACGCACACGTCTGAGCCCAGAGCACAGCAACGCCAACTGGTGAAGAGCGGTGGCATTTATCCAAAGCTGCAGTAACCCCACACGTAGCAGACGAGAAATGGGTACGTTTTTGTGGGCTGTTTGCTCTGGCAGGGCCCTCAGGACAGAAAGTGTCTGCGGTCTGAGATCGCACTGACAGCACTTTCTGTCACACCGTCTGGGGCAGCGTTGTTATTCCTGATGCTCTGCATGCCCCGTGGTCTCCAAATGCAAATATTTTAAACAAAACAAATGAGAGAGGGGGCAAGAAAACATTTAAAGCAGTAGAAAGAATTCTGAATATTAAGTATTAAGTCTAGTTGTTGGGTCCTGGCTCTGTAGTAGATGTGTATCAGAACCTTCTCATAAGTTACATCCCATTTAGCCCTTCCAGGGCCATTATCCCCACTTACAACAGCAAAACTGACAGAGCAGCTCATTCGAAGTCATGTGGCAAAGGTTGCGCTGAGACTTGAGTCCATGTTTGTCTGCAAAGGCCATGGTTAACCACCACCTTTTACTATAACCCCACACCCCCGCCACACAATTTCGGAGAATTGGAAAGCCAGGGAACTGCAGTGTGGGAAAGGTCTGTCTCTAAGGTAACAGATCCAGAAAAATGTAATACTGAAAATGAAAATGACTTGAAATGGGAAAGTGCTTTATGAATGCAAGATGGCAGTGCTATTAATACTATTCAAGACTGAGAAGTAAGCAAATGGATCATGGCTAATTCTTGTGTTTCCTTTTCACTCAATTTACAGCAGAGCACTCACCCATTAATTCTCACCATGTTAAAGCAATAACAGTCTATTGAGGTAATACATTGGAATTAATGTGTAATTAAAGAAAATTATCATCTAGTTGGCTATGAAATGGAGCTAGCAATATTTCAAGTTAATATATATCCTAGCCCAATAAAAGTTTTAGATTAGGAAAGCTTGTGAAACTGCATAATTCAGGAAGATACCAAATCAAATTAAGGCGTCAGCTCCTTCAGTCTGCAGATCCATTTTGTTGCAGTGTCAGTATGGTGTCGTGTTTATCTTTACCAGGAAGACACTGTCTTTTGGACGATGACCGTCTAAGGAAGTGGGCCTGGGGATGGGGAAGCATGTTCCCCTGGCATGTTCTCCTCTCTGACATGTTCTTTGGCGGCATAACACATTAATGATGAACTTGGATGACGATCTTGAGAGTGAGGGATGATATGTAGGCCTCATTACAGCTCCTTGGCGACCGGCCCATAGACCCCTGCAGCAAGAGGATTGATTTCATTTTAAAGGGAGTTAGAAGAATGTGAAGAAGGTCACTGCCATCAATCTGTTATCACTCTGCAGGACAGGGTCTCTTGAAGGAAGCACATGAAACATATTTTAAAACCTCCAAAGAAGGCCCCCAAATAATGATGTTCGCCTCACCACTTCCTAATGGAAGCATGCAGTCTCTGAATCAGAGCACTGTGTAACAAAAGTTGTCTAAGAAAGTGCCTTTATTTTAAATTATTCCAGCAAGAGTCAACATAAATAATCAGTATATACAGTGAGGCATAAATGTGAGAGCAAAAAGCATTCCTGAAGTTCCGCTTGGTTTTATTAACTCCACGTGCTTACATGTGGTCAGGGATTGTCCTACTGAGGTTGAATGTCTTTGTAAGGCTGCCTATTGACTGGAAAGCTGAAGGGCATTTTAAGGAGACTTAACCCCAGGGACACATCTGTTACTACTACTAGCTGTAACCATGAAGTCTCTGCATACTAACATCTCCTTTGTTTTATTACTTTATTTTTCAACTTTTTGAAAGAAAAACATAATACTTAGAATTTGAGTCATTCAGCACAGGATTTAGTTTTGTGAAGTTTTATTGAATATTTAGGTGCACGCATTTGTACTTTTGCACAATTAAAATTCTGGTGCATGTTCAACTATGTTTTTTACCACTGTTAATATAAACTTTTTTGCTGCCACATGGTTTTAACAGTCATGTTTCAGATGGCCTCCTGGTCCATCAGGTTGATGTGTCACAATGGAACTGTTCTCTTCCTGTCAGACGTGGAGGTTGTTTCTAAAATTTCCTCTGCTATAGATAGCGATGTAATAAATTTCTTCATGAGAATAGTTTTTTTTTTTAATTTTGAAGATATCGTTTTCTCAGACTAAATTTTCTAAGAGTGAATTTAGAGGAACAAGACTGCTTTTATCATGTGTGTGATTTATCTTTATGGGTTGCTTTCCTGGTAGATGGTGAGCAGTTTTTCTTCTTTTTAATATTGTTAATATTTGAAAGTCTAGTCAGCTACGTAGGAGTTCACACAGGTGATTTGCCTGACCACTTCTGGTCATTATATTACTAATGGCTCCAGCAGGACACAGAATTGACCCCACTGGCTCAGATGAAGAGGGGTCACTGAAAGGTTGTCCCCGCAGAAGTGTGTGCATGGTTCAAGAGCAAGCAAAGGGCTACAGTGGTAGGGAGTCATGGCCGGCACTGGGCTGGCAGGAAAAGGAAAGGATACAACATTTTGTGAGGACCTAGCTGTGGCCCTAGAGGAAGCAGAGCCTGCAGAGGCTGGGACTGTGGAGCAGAGATGCTGAGGGGAGGCACGTGGGGGTGGATCTCCCTTTCTTCCTTCCCTCCATCTCCTTCCAGTGCCCTGGTTGGTAAACCCAACCAACAGTTCCTTGGCATAGGTCACTAGCTAATACTGTCTTCAGGGGTCACCTTCTGGGGCACAGAGCAGAGCAGAGAGTGCATCTGGGCATTCATGATGGACATGGAGGGCAAATGACCAGCAAGCAAGCAATCAAATAAAAAACCCCCCAAACCGGCCCAGCCCTGGTAACAATGGGAAATTCATTTCAATGCAGAACAAGGTGCCTGCTGCAGAATCTCAGGGGTAGATCATAGACCTTGGCCTCCATGTGCTGATTTATGGAAGGAAAACATAGAAAAAGAAGGGGGGAGAGAGGAAGAAAATAATTTTTCAAAAAACTCTAAAAAGACTTTATGAGTCTTCACCCCAAGAATTCATGAGGTTTTGGTTGATCAAGTAAGACAGATGTCTTAGTTACTTCATTCTTGCTGGGACAAAATACCTGATGCCCCAGGTTAAAGGAGGAGTGGTTTCTGTTGTGGACTGCAAAGGGCAAAACTATAGCCTGCTTGAGGATACCCGTTACTCCAGCTTGCACACCTGTTCATAGTATCATACAATCCTCCCTTACATAGTGTGTTTTATGACTCCTGCATAAAGACCAGATCCATGCATTTGTGGCCCCAGACACCTTCACTTGGTTTCCCGCATCTCACAATCGTAGCTGTCTCATTCCATAGTTGACTGGCTCCGAGAAGGGGTGGCATGGCGGAGGTGAAACAATCCTTGGCAGGCCAGATAGAATGAAGCAGCAGCAGCAAGCCTCCCTTTCCCTTTTTATTCCATTCAGGCTACAAGCCTGCTCACTGATGTCACTCACACCCAAGGTGGGACTTCTTTCCTTACTGAACCCACTCAGCCTCATCCAGACTGTGCTAATACAGTCAGTGGACAAAACTAGTTACTGCACATCCATGATCCAGTCATTCCAGAAAGCCCCGCATTGGGGCGCTTGAGGATATAACAACGTATTTTGGAATACCCATGTGGTATTACCCAACAGGCCCCCACTGGCTCATTTGATCCATGCTTTTCTAGTTGCAGATACTTGCCTATGGAATCCAAGGGCTAATCTTCCTATTTCTGCTGTAGCCAAGCAGCACTCATTTTATAGTTTATGTCTGGATGTAATCCAAAGCCTCATGCAGTCACGGGGCGGCTTCTAGAGTTTATGATTGATTCATGGTCCAGTGTTGGGATTGTGGGTGTGAGCGCTACACCTGCCCTGGGGCGGGGAGTTTGCATATAATGTAAGGGAGGGAAAGAGGCTGCTGGCCTCCCTCCTTCTTTTTGTTCTTGCTGCTTTTGCTGTCCTGAGCCAGGTTGAGGTGTTGCCCCTGTGCCCCGCCACCCTTCCTTGGAGCCAGGTGATTATGGACTGAAACCTCCACAAACTGTGAGCTAAATAAAGCTTTCCTTCCTTAGTTTTGGGCATCAGGTATTGTGTCTCAGCAATGAGAGAAAAGTAACCAAGATAGCACTGAAATGTCATAAATATTTACTGATTGATTTTCTGAAATATTTACTGCATTTTTGAGAATATTAAAGAATATCTCTTTAATTCTTCACTACCTCTCCACTATGGCTTATGAATGCAATATTTGGAAAATAAAAATATGTAGTTGTCTTTGGATATGGGACAAAGTTCCTTGTAATTATCAGCAACGGTTTTCTGTTGAACAGTGAATATTGTTTTCTCTGTGCATTTAGCAGATAATTTATATCAATACTCAGGGCAATTATACACATGTGAGAAATCAGGTAATGGTGTTTGGGACCTTAAATGCATGAGTCTGTTTTTTTTTAATGCAAGAGTGATAAAGCACATTATGTAAGAGAGCACTGAGTATATGATACCATGAACAGGTGTGCATGCTGGAGTGATCTGGTATCTTCAATCAGGCTACACCTTTTGTCCCTAGTGACCCATAAGCACAGCATCACTTCTCATTCTTCTGAAGCTGTGTTAGCAGAGCAATTATTAATCAACATTACTGCTCAGTAATTTCTCTACTGGGGTTCATCAGAGAAAGAGATAACCCAATTAATAGATAGGTCATAAATAATTTGGACATGGCACAGATATGTAGTAGGAATTTTCTCTCCTGCCAATTGATCTTTCTACTTGTTTGCTTTAGGGTTGTGTGAAAAAGAACTAGTAGCTTCCAAGTTGGAATTCCAGTTACAGTGTTTGTCCTCCCCAGCTCCTTCTGACCTCTCTCTCTCCCTAAGCCAACCCCACCATCCAAGTTGTCAAGGCAAGTGATGAAGACATGGCCACAACAAGCTTCTTTAAGCATTGTCCAAGAGCCCAGTGCTAACTCCGGTCAAACAAGCTTTTGAAACAACATCTTGCTAGGAAGAAGTTGATGTGGGTTCATGTGTTCAGACTGTGTCCTCCAGGGAGGTTTTAGGAAAAAACTGGGCTTTCCCAGGCAAATAAAAACTTTTCACATCAACTCATCCTCTCCACCCAAAACCTCTCCATTGGCAAAACCCAGGAATGCAAACATGTCCTTGCCTACCAATGCATGCAGTAACTGCAAATCACTAATCTCTGAGCCTGTTTGCTAAAGTCAAACAATGGCTAGCCCCAGCAAAGCCTTGCGCAAACAAAGCCAGGCCTGGCTTGCGAGTTAGGAGAAGTAGATTGTGTTATAGACACGGCTGAAGATTTCAGCTGCCAAAACACCAACTTTCCTTGGGAAGCCTTCTCTTTGCTCAGATCCTCTCTTCCTCCCTCGGTGGCCACCTGCCTCCAGGGTCCATGGAATTTCATCTTGTTAGGAGACAAGTCAACTTTTCTCCACCCAGTGACAACTGGGGAGGAGCAGGCTTAGGGTGGGTTAAGATGGGAGGGAGCTGGAGAGGGAGTCCTGGCTCCAGTCTGGGTGATTAAAGCCATGGGACCCTTTCCTTCCATTGTGAGTTAAGTACACCACACCTTTTTCCAAATGCCACCAGTAGTACCTCAGAGTTTGATAATCCTCTCTTGAATTACATGCTATTGTTGTCTAATAGTTAAATTCTGCTTTCTTTTACCACCACAGTGTAGATATTAGTTTTATTGTTTTATGGTGACAGCTAAAAATATCCATTTAAAGTTACCTTTCTATTTACCAACTTTTATGTGTCAGACTTTCAGGATTAATTTTCTTCCTTCCTGAATTAGGTTCTTTAGAAAATTCTTTAGAGAATTTCTGTGGAAAGTAAATTTGATTTTTGTTTATAAGAAAATATATTTATTTCATTCTCATTCTTAAAAATATAGCTTCATTGGATTTCTGGTTAAAATGACTTTTCTTCTTTTTTGCTTTGAGGATAACTACTGTCCTCTGACTATAGCTGCTGCTGTTCAGAAACCTGCTGCCAGGCTTACTGGTGACCTCTTCCTGGTGCTTTTCGGGCAGTGTCTTTGGTGTTCTGCAGTGGCTCTTCAGTGTGTCCAGATGCTGAATACCTTTACTTCTTTTGCTTGGGATAGAGTGTGTTTTCTGCATCTTTGGACTGGTGTTTCTTATCAATTCTAGAAAAGTCGTAGATTATATGGGTCAAAATTGTCTCTCTTTGCCAGGTTCAGGCCGGTGAACACTTACAGAGAGATGAATGAAGATGTGACAGACATAAAATATCTTTGTTGGGGACCGGAGGGCTTCACAGGGCAGGGGGTGGAGCCTCAAACTGACTCACCCCCCCCCCCCCGATTTATTGATGAACAACAACGTCACAGAGCTCTGCTGATACAGGCAAGCAAGGCCTGGTGACACTTTGGCTGAATGATTATCTTTTATCTGACTGACCCTAGGGAGCATCCTTGTTTTCACCATAAGGTCCATCTCTGTCCAAGAAGGACAAGAAGTCTTCATGAAATTTTAGCTCCTTGGAGTCCCCAGTCTTCTGCCTCCTGCCTGAGCCAACCCAAGCACACATTGGCCCGTTGGGTCCCCAAGGAATGCTACATTTCCTCTCTGCTGTGCTCTTCCTGTCTAGAACTTCTATGAGGCTTGTCCTGAACATTTCTGTTCCGCTCTCCATGACGCTTAATAACCTTTAACACTTTCCGTCTCCGTGTCTCATGCTGCTGCACAGCACTGGCCTTCTTCCTGGCCTCAGCTGGCCCGTGACTCTCCCGTTAGTTATGCAGGTCTGTGGTGGAACCCATCGACTCAGTTTTTGATTTCAATGATTTTATATTGTTGTTTTAGTGTTTGACTACTTTGCAGATCCTCCTGTTTTCTTTTTTAAGCCTCTTTTTGTTTGTTCATTTTTAATCACATGTTTTATTAGTAGAAATATTTCCTGAACAGTAGCATTCTGTATCTAAAAACTAAAGATTTGGTATTTGAGGATGTTGTTTATTAACTGTGCCAATCTCACTTATGTTGCTTTGTTTTCTTGTGTTTTGAGGAATTTGTGTCGAGAGCTCACATTTGAATAAATTTAATTTATAGCAACATTGAGGGCTTAAACTGACAGCTTTCCTCTGGAGATTTGCATGTGTTGTGTTCTTGAGCTGGGGAGAAGGAGCAACCTGGAATTGTTCTAGTAGCTTTCAGGAGCCTTGGCTTCCTACTCACTTCTCATGCCTGGTCCTTTAATATGTGAGTAGCCTGGTGCTGTCGGCTTCCAGAGGCCTGAGGAACTTTCACTCTAGAGCAGCCCTGACTTATGTATGTGACTTGCCACCTTCCGTCTTTGTTCTCTCTCTCTCTTCCTTCCTTCCTTCCTTCCTCCCTCCCTCCCTCCCTCCCTTCCTTCC
>PVLD010000082.1:0-112929 GCA_004027595.1 Dinomys branickii
TGACTAAATTTGCATGTCTGTATATGGGTCCATACATCTACAATTCGAAGATATCAATGGATAAAACAACAACTACTGTTGAGACCATATCACCTTGTCTATAGATTAGTTGTGATTGTACTATTTTCTATGATAATGGGTGTCTGTTTGTCAATATGTTTTTGTACTTTTATGTTTCTAAAATTAAAAAAAAAAAAAGATATTATTAAACAAAAAGAAAAACAGAAAAAAAAAACCCACTGGGTTTGAGATTTGGGCAATATTCTAGAAGCCTCCATAATGGATCGGAACTAAAGGATTCTCTCTGATCTTAATCAACTTGGAACGGTTTTCCACATTTCTCTGGGGCCATGAGAAAGGTCCCAGTCACCATTTGCATTGCTTTCCTCCTGAGCTGTAATAAATTAGTGCAAAGTTAGCTTTGTGTGTTTCTAAGCTTGTGACTTTTTCCCTGTGTCTTGAAAGACATAGGCAGTGCAGCGTTTTCAACTCTTGGTGCTTCCATATCATATAACATTATTATTTACTTCTCCACTGCACTTTTCCTCATTCAATTATGTTTTTAATTATATTTTGAAAGCTTTTTCACTGAAGATATAATGAAGTGCTAACCAGGCGTGTGCAAACACTTGAGGTCAACCCCTGGGGGCTAAGTCCCTTTCCTCATTGGTAGGAAGAAGTATCCAATACTCATAAGTTAAAGGAGGAAGAGTTTATTTTAGCTCAGAGCTTGAGTAGTTAAGCCAGGTGTGCTAGCTTAAATGCACAAAGGAAGTGGTGAAGGGGTCTTGGCAGAGCAAAGGGGCTCAGGTTAGGGTGTCCAGGAAGCAGAGAAAGAAGAGGGGGGCGAGGGAAGGGGACCTGCCCTTCTCTGGTCATGCCTCCCTCCGGCAAGACCCCTGCTTCCAACAGCAGGCTCAGTTCTTAAAATCAGCAGTGGGTGATTCTAATGATGAGTACAGAGGTTCAGTGGTTCAATTCCCTTCCATAAGAGCCACTTGTGAGAATAGGAGACCCTTAAGATTATTCGTGCTGTAAACCAGTACAACCAGGAACAAACAAAATGAATTTTAACGTTAGTACATTTAGCTTCAAGTATTCTATGGCTTATGTAATAGTATCTCCATTAGAATTTTTATATCTGTTTTTATTTTTAGTAGGTATTATCCATTTTTGGTTTTGTCACAATTATGATTTATGACTTATATTTTATTTACCTTAAATAAAGTCACAAAATTAAAATATTAAAGTGATTACTCTTACCTTTTTGGTTACTACTCAAAAGTAGAATTTTAATGAAATTTTATAACACTATGTAGTTGTACTTATGTGCTTTTCCACAAAATTTGGTAGGGATTATTAATGTGAAAGTATCATTATGTGTGGAGTTGTACTGCACAAAAATTCATGAATTGGAGTAAATACCTCAAAGTGTGCCTATATTTGTAGGAAGTGTTTTTTAAACTGATAATTGAGAGTAGGGGATATAGGTCAGTGGCACAGCACCTGCCTGACAAGCACAAGGCCCTGAGTTTGATTCCTGGTACCAAAATAAAGTGATAATTGAGTGAACATTATATAACATTAACAATATAGTTGATATCTTTACATGAGATTAGGATACAAATAGGTAAACAGAAAAATCCATGAGTCAACAATGTAAAGATGGCAGTTTATAAACCAAGGATAGAGGTTCCAGGAGATACTACTTTGTTTAAATTTTGGATTCAGAATTCTAATCCTCAAAACCTTCAAAACAAGACTTTTTGTTATTTAAGATATCCAGGGTACTTTTCTATAGCACCATTAAAAAACTAACAGCATATAAAGATTGATCTTATTAATTTTAATAGTATTACAGGATTCCTTAAGAAGAATAGGGCCATATGAGTCAGTTTCTTGTCTCTAGAACAAAATGTCTGACTCCTTCAACTAAAGGAGTGCTTCAACGCATAGTGTCAGGGCTTTGCAGTGCATTATCATCTGGCTCCAGAAAAAAAGTGCATGATTCACGGGGATGGTGTGCAAAAGCTGCTTAAATGATCATAACTGTGAAGCAGAGGGAGAGAACGAGAGAGAGAGAAAGGTGGACAGGAGCAGAGACCGAGACAGAGAGATAGAGCAAAGGCAAAAAGAGGCAGAGACAGATCCCAAAGCTACATCCCAGTGGTTTACCACCTCCCGCACCCCCACGTCACATCAGCCAATGCGTGCAGCACCCGAAGTCCTACTACTTCCTGCAAGCCCCGCGTCTAAAACACAGGAGGTGTCAAGTAACATTTTAGATCCAAACCATAAAGTTCCCAAAAGGCTCATGTCGATGTCATTACGCAAAATCCATTTAGCCCATCTTTGTGAGGTGCCAAAGTCCTAACATTGTTGTTTCAGTATTTCTCAAAAGTTCAAGTCCAAAGTGTCTCAGGCTAACTCCAACCTATGAGCCACGATAAAACTTAAACTTACAGATAGTACTTCTATTGTATTTATTTCCTATTCATATAGTATCTATTGAAATGCTTATAAATTTCATAAAGAAGCCATATGTATTCTTCAAACAACTAGTAGATATAATTCACAAGGTTATAAAATCCTATATAATGATAATTTATAGATTATTAGTATTTTTGATAGGGATAGCTATGATTTATAGGACTTAAAGGAAATCTATGTGACTATGATATTTTGGGGAATCATTATATAAATTATGCATTCATTGATGGCCTATGTTTTTCTTACATGATAGTTGCTATCATGAGATGCTACATAAATTGTAATACTTGAAAGAATAAAACTGAGAAATAATGTTACATAAAAAATTCTACTCACTGATATGTGTGTTATTCTAGTTGCAAGTGTGACCACACTGTTGACATTTGTCTCAAAATATTTTATTCAATTTCTACTTCACAGTCATAACACACAATTAAAATAAAAATATTATCAAAATGTTTTTATATCCTCAAAACGTGCTTAAAATTCTTTAGTTGCATTTTATGAATATCATTTCTTCATGACAAAGAAAAAGTTGTTTTCAGGTTCTTTCTTATGGATTATATAGTTACATTAATGTACAAAGTTTGTGAAGGTTGGGTAATGGGTTGTGTGAGTCTGGAAAATAAACTGATTATAAAAATTTCAGGTCATGAAAATGTGGTTTTAAGGGAAATTATTGTGCTTATCTCTGTTTTCAAGCCATAATCTCAGTTCAAAATTGTACAATGTACTAATTGATACTTCTTGGTTATATTTTAGTAATGATCTATGCAAAACATATGTATTTTATAATATGTACCAGGGAGTGGAGGTGTATTTCTACAATCTTAGCACTTGGAAGACTGAGGCAGGAGGAGGGCTGTCAGTTTGAGGCCACCCTAAGCTACATAAGCTAGTCCAAGCCAACATGCACTACAGAATGACAAAAATCCACATAATTATTTACTAAAACAGTACTTATGTTTTTTTCCTTGATGATATTAGGTAGTAAAATTTTTAATTATATTTAACTGTTAGTGCTTATTTAGGATTTACTATGAGAAAATTTGGTATGCTTGTTTAATATTTAAACCAGATTAAATACATCTATACTTTAAACATTTATAATTTTTCTTCAGGAAAGAATTCAATATCATTTTTTTAGTTTAAAAATCTATGCCACGTCATTATTATCCTGGAGTCACTGTATTATAAAACAACACAGTAGAACTGTTTATATCTGTCTATTACTTAGTGTCCCCTGAGGAATCTCTTTGCAGCTCACTCTTCCTCTCTGCAATGCCCAGCCTCTGCTACATACAAAATACTCCTTTCTTCCCATAACAGGAATTCAACCCATGGCCTCACATGTGTTCAGCAAATGCTGCAAAACTGAGCTACATTCCCAGTCCATAGCTACTACTGTTGACTTCTCTGAGATCAATTTTTATATTCTACAAATTAATGCAGCGTTTCTCTTTCCGGGTCTCGTTTCATTTACTGTAGTTATCTGTAGTTCAATCCATGTGATCATGAATTATAAAATTTTATACTTTTCAAAGAATAGCATTCATTCTGTTGTGTATATGCACCACAATTTCTTTGCTGTAAATTGATGGACACTTATAAAGAATTTTGCCTAGGAAGTAAAGTGTATTAATTTTTCCATTACTGTAAAAATACCTGAGATAAACCAACTTATAATGATAAAAAATTTATTTTGGGTCACAGTTTTGGAGACTGTTTGACCCCATTTGGCGGGGTTAGTAAATTTCTCTTCAAAAGCTCCATTGCTTTTCCTGAGGAAATATACCCCAGAGTGTGACTGCTGCATGTAAAGCATTCACACTTATTATACTCACAACACCGGGGCACAAGGTGTCCCTCTCTTCACACCCTCTCCAGCACTTGTGATATTTACATTTTTATCATACACGTTCTAGAGAGGTGAAGTGATACTGCATTGCTTGATTTATATTTTCCAGACAGTTGGTAAGGTCAAGCACTTTTTATATATTTTGGAAACATGTATGTTTTCATACAGAAATGTTTTTGTTTGTTTGTTTGTTTGTTGGATATTGGGGTTTGGGAGCTCCATACGTATTTTGGATATTAACCTTCTGTTGTATGTGTGGTTTCAAAACATTTTCCCCAGTTCCTCAGGTTGGGAATTTCTCTCATCATTTATTCCTTTGTCGTGTAGATTTTTAGTTTGGTGTGATTGGGTACACTTTTGGTTTATATTTTCCATGCTTTTTGGAATTGATTTTCCAGAGAATTATCTCACATTCATTTTTCTTTCTAGAGAATTTGTCAATATTTTCTTCTAGTACTTTCACATATCTAAGTATTATATTTGAGTCATTAATCCATTTTGAATTGATTTCTGGAACCCATTAGAGATAGAAGCTAACTTCCTTCTCGCATATATAAATATCTAATATTTTTCAGTGCAATTTATTGAGAAGCCTGTCTTTCTCCAATGCTGCTTTATAGTATTTTGTTTAAAATCCACTAGTTGTACAAATATGCTTTAGTTCTACTCAATTTTCTTTGTTTTATTGGTCTTTGTATGTATTTTTATGGCAATACCAAATAATTTTAAAACAATGCCATCAAAAGATTTTTATATCTTTGTTACTATAGTTTGAAATCAGGTAGTAGCTTGGTTCAATCTTTTTCCTCAAAATAGCATTGCTATATTGTTTGAATCTGTGTGTGTGTGTGTGTGTGTGTGTGTGTGTGTGTGTGTGCGCATTTGGTTCCACACCATTCCTTATATTGTTTTTGTAGTTCTGTGAAGAATAATAGCATTCCACTGAATGCAAAGATTAATTTGGTTAGTATAGAAATTTGAAAAATATTGATTCTTTCTCTCATTGAACACAAGATATTTTCCAAGTAATTGTATTTCCTTCAATTGCTTTACTGATATTTTACAATCTTTATTAAATGATCTTTCATCTCTGGTTAAATTTATCCCCAGATTTTGGTATTTATTGTAAGTGGAATTATGAACTGGATTTCTAGTTCAGATAATTGGTTATTGAATTATTGCTACGTTATTATTACATGAAAATTTTGTGGTTGACATCATTGCTAAAATCATTTATTAGTTCTAATAGTTATTTTCATTGAGTCTTTGGAGTTTTCTATATAAATACTAGGTCATTTGAAGAAAAAAAGCACAATGTGCCTTGCTTTTCTTTCCAGAGTGAATGTCTAGCATTTCATTGTGTTACCTGACGGCCCTGGTTACAACTTACAGATTTTTTTCTGTAAAAGTGCTGAAATGGGTATCTTTATCTTGTTGAGGATTTTAGAGAGAAAGCTTTCAGCTATTTTGCAATCAACATAATGATAAATGTTGACTTATCTTATTTGGTCTTAATTGTTTTGAGGAAATTTCCTTAGCTATCTAATTTCATCAGTATTTTTATAATTAACACCTATATTTATGTCAAATGGTTTTTCTGCATCTATAGAAATGATGATAAGGTTTTTGTCATTTGCTCTGTTGATGTACTTCATCCATGTCTATTGATCTAGATATTTTGAACCATTCTTGAATCTCTCAGCTGAACATAACTAGAGTATGATGTATAATCTTTTTAAGGATTTCTAGATTCTTTTGTAAGTGTTTTTTAAGAGTTGTACATCTATATTCAGCAACAATAAGTTAGTGTGTCTTTTTATGTTCATCTTTCTGGTTATTGTGTCAAGATAACTGTTTTTCTGTCTGTTCTGTTACAGTCTGTTCTAAGAATAGTTTAAGAAGAATCAGTATTAACTTGTTGAAGTTTCAGTAGAAATCAGCATTGTAGATATTTGGTTCTTGAGTTTCCTATGTCAGGAATTTTACCAATTCAATCAAATTCCTTTTTACTGGCTCATTAGATTTTTTTTTTTCTATTTCCTTATGAGCCACACTTGCTAAGTTTTAGTGTCCAAAGCACTGGCAATTCCTCAAAGGTCATCATATGTATTATTCTTCTCATGATCCACTGTATACTTCCGTAAATTTTAGTATCTTCTGTAGTTGGCCTGAGAATTGTTTATTTAAATCATTTTATTTTTGGTTTTGCTAGTTCAGTTAACTGTTCATCAAGTTCGTTTACATTACTGAAAAACCAGTCGCTTGTTCCATTTACATTTTTGTTTACTCTTTTCTATTTCATTTACTTGTGATCTGCTCTTTATTTTTTCTTTCTTTGTACAAATTGTGGAATTAGTTTGCACTCATTTTCTGAGTTATTTTAGACTCAATGAGAGGCAGTTCATAAGATCTTTTTTTCTTATATAGGTATTAAATATTATAAAATAGTGTAGTTTGTACTTTAATTACCTATTACATATTAGTGCTTCAATACTAAGTACTTAGTATTAGCACTTAAATCACCTATTAATACTGCATTTGTCATACCTCATATGTTTTAGTCTGTTATCCTTCAATTTTTATTGGTATCAAGAAGTTTCTTGGTTTGATATATTCATGTTAAAATGATTTAATTCCCATGTAATTATCTGTACAATTTCCAAGCTTTTTATTTTTGAATTTTAGCTTATTGGGATATATCATAAAAAGTTAACCAATATTTACTTTTTAAAATTGTTAAGATTTGTTCTGTGATCTTTCTTATGATCTTTCCTAAAGAATGTTCTATGTCCTGATGAAGAAAATAAGTGTTCTGAAGTTGTTGTGTGGAATGCTATTCAGGTGCGCGTTAGGTCTTTTTGGTTTACGGTTAACTACTGCATCTGCTGATCTTCTGTTACATGATCTTATTTCTCCATTACTGAGAATAGAGTAGTAAATCTCCTTTATATGATTGTATTGGGGCTAATTTCTCCTTTAAGGCCTATTAATGCTTACTTTATATATGTATTTATGACTGTGTACTTGTAGGCTTGTAATTGTTACTTTGTTATTCTTGCTAAAATGAACTCTTCTTGCTTAGTTTTTTTTTTTTTTTTTTTGGCGGTACTGGGGATCGAACTCAGGACCTGGTGCTTGCCAGGCAGGCGCTTATTCCACTGAGCTATATCCCCAGCCCCCATTAGTTCTCCTCTTTTACCTAAATATGATTACTCTTGCCTTCTTTTGAATCTATTTGCATACGACATCTTATCCTATTGTTTCATTTTTAGTCTATGTGTGTCCTTAGCAGCTATATGCATTTTTAGTAAACAATATGTTTGCTCTTATTTCTTTTTGTTTACTTTTGTTGCTTTTTATAAATATATTCAATCCTTGTCTTTTAATTGCATAATTTAATCATTAACATTTAAGGTAATTTTTAATAGGTTGTCTTACTACTTTCGTGTTTTTATTGTACCTCATTTTTTCTTTCCTTAGCTTATGTCAGGTTATTTTGAAATATTTGCAAAACAATATGATCACAAATATAACAAAAAACTAAAGAAATATTAATACACACACTTGCACTCTGCCCTTCTCAACATTATGAAATTTTCATGTCCCAATGTGTGTCTTTCTATATTCTTTGTTTCTTAATATATTAACATTGTTTCTGTTTGATCTTCACATTAAATGCTTGAAGGATTTATGCACTATGTTTAATACATTAAAGCATTCAGGTCTTGTATTATAATTATTCAAACAAGAAAGTTCCATATGTTCCAAATTTTCTTCTTGGTCACTAGTGCATATTTCTCTTGCTTTGGAGAATCCACTATACTCTTTTTAGTAGGAGAGCCATGGTGATGTGTTAACTCAACCCTTTGTTTCGAAGAATCTCCTCTTCGTCTAAAATGAGTTTACTGGACACAATATTTTTGTTTAACAGCCTTTTCTTTTTCTTCTTTACTCAAAAAATATTGTAGCATTGCTTCTAAATTATTAGGTTTCTCTTGAGAAGTTTGCTTTTGGGAGGATTGGAACACACACACACACACACACACACACATTTTATTTTCTCTTGCTTTCTTGTGAGTCTTTATCTTTTACCTTTGGGAATTTGACTCTATTATGTGTTGGAGTAGGCGTGGTTGAGGTAAATATCAATCGTGACCAGTAGCAACTTCTTTTTCCTCCTCCTCCTCTTCTTCTCCACCCCTCTTTCCTCTTTTTATTCAAATTCTCCTTTTCATTCTAATTTTTCTTCTTATTCTTTTTTTTTTTTTTTTTTTTGCGGTACTGGGGATCGAACTCAGGACCCTGCGCTTGCTAGGCAAGCGCTTATTCCACTGAGCTATATCCCCAGCCCTTTCTTCTTATTCTTGTTCTTATTTATTTTCAAGTTACTAGGGCCCAGAGCCTTCAAAAAGAGAATCATGCCCAGATGTTTGTTTGTTGTGTGTGTGTATAAAGAAATAAATAAATATTTATACATATATATGTATGCTTATGTATAGTTATATGTATATTGTGTGTGTATATATATATATATACTTATATATATTATTTTGAGACAAAGTAATGCTAACTCACTAAATTGCTCTGGTAGAGCTTCATCTTACCATCCTCTGCCTTAGATTTCCAAAATATTTGGATCACAGGAAATCACCATTATTTTGTATGACCTGTAACTTTTTTCTTACTAGGTGATCTTATCTTTCTCTAGGTTTGGGAACTATTCTATTGTTATCCTGTTAATAAGCTTCTCTCCTTTTTGCATTAAGTCTGTCTTAAACATTCATAAGTCTTTGTTCATGCGGTGCCGCCATTCCCACAATCTGTCATCATTCCTCTTCATCTCTTTCTTTTTTCTCCAACTTTATATTTACACAAAACTTGTTTATTTTCCTTCTTCTGCTTGATATATATTTTTCTAATGAGGTTAATGGCAATATTAACTTTGTTGAATGTATCTTTGAATTCATAGATTTGTTTGACTTTTTTAAAAAACGTGATTCTATCTCCTTGAGAAGTTTCTTTATTAAAGTATGGACTCCACTTGATCTTAGCCAAATGGCCGAGAAGCTGTAAAAGTATAGGCTCATTTCCACTAAACACTCATGAGTTTCTTTAAAATAGATTTTTATAAATTGGCATCCTGCAGTTCACTCACAGTGATTACTATATGGTGACTTTCTGGTTCCTTATTTTGTTCATTATATGATTTTTATTCCCTGAGTATTCTGTATGATTTTCGGTGTGCAGCCTTGTCTGCTCATGGAGAGGTTTGACATTTATGTCACTCTTCATAATCTGGATTTGTTTGTGCCTGTCTTTCTAAGAATTTTAAGGAAACTGTTCTCTCTGACCCTGTAGTGATTTCCAATATTTCAGCACTATTTGGTATACTAAATATATATTTGCCTCAAATTCATAGCTGCTGTGCTATTTAATATGAACTAGGGGAGTTACTAAGACTGGAGTCAATCTCTCCAACTCTTTTCCTGGGGCTGGGGTAAACTGAGATATCTCATATACAGTTACTGGCTTGTGGCCAGAACTTATAGGATTCTACCAGACTCTGGGAAAAGTTATGATGGATGAAAAAATTCCAGGCTGTGCCATGCCTGTAGGCACTGATGTGATGCTGCTCCTCAACCCTAAAGCCTGAGTTTGATTGGGCCATCGCATCCCTCAGATAGGGTACAAGAATACTACAGGTTGCCCAGTGTTGAGTTGGACTTAAGACTCAAAACTGCTTTAAGGAGAGTGGATAATGGTGGGTAAAAGAATAACTGAACAGACTGTGACTTTATGTCTCTTAGAAAAAGGGGCAGTTCCAGAATCTCTATGCATAGAACAAGGGCTGCTCAGATCTAATCAGTGTAAAGTGTCACTAGCCCAAATTCCAACACTTCCAATAAATATGGTCATATTCCACACTATGCTGCCTAATATTGGGCTAGTGTTAGAAAGCAAGCATTCTCTTAGATGTCAGGGCTGACAGTAACCTGGTGCACACCTGAATTTTACGGCCACAAGGAAGTGCACCTTATCAGAGGTACACAACTCCAACTACTGGTAATGTAGTTCAAGACTCAAGTTAATGTCACCAGAGAATAGGTGTCTTCCTAGTGCAGGTACATTTCAAAGATTTGTCTATGAACTCCATCCATGTGTACTGTGCTGGAGATATGCGAAGCTAAGGGAGGGCTGGCAAAAATGGTCCCTTCCTTGTAAGGGTGGATGTTAAGCAGGGTGCATGGGGGTGGGATGCTCCAGGTCTACTCCAAGACTGACACTGATGCCAAAACTTGAGTATTTCAGCTGCACTCATATCTCTCTTTGATACTGGATCAGGTCTGCTGGCTCCTTCTCCGAGGTCTGGCCTGGGTATAGACTGCTATGTCTCTCTCTATAGGCCTGACATTGACTCTAAGTTTATGTCTTGTGCTACCTTTTATATCCTTATTTGTATTGGTATGGTGCTATTTCCCCCCATTGGGTTCCTAATTTTGGGGACAGATGATAAAGAAAGTCAGATACTTGGCTAATGATCTTCCACTGGCTAAGTTCATGGATACTATCCCGGGCAAAGAGGTTGGGTGGTTTGGCTCTGCACTGGACACTGGGTTTCAAGTTACAGACCAGGACTTGCACTTCATTCCTTCTCCCCCCACCAAATGCTTGGCTTCTCTGCCAATGCTCTTGAGTGTAATGGACAAGGCAACTCTTTCCGGTACTTGTTCTGAGCCAGTCACCTTAACAAGATTGATATCATTATTTTGAATAGTTTAACACAGTGGACATCGTGCTGGATAAATATTATAATCATGTGTGGGTATTAAGAAGCATGTTGATGGTGGTAAATCTCCTCCTAAACTTACTCTATCAATTGCTAAAAGTATATTGCTATAAGGTTGTATAATTATTTTAACATTATGAACACATAGGAATTTAAAAATACCTTTTCGAGTTACTCTAATATACAGCCTAATTAACAGCTACTGGTTCACTTTTTTAGAAATCACCCGTGGAGATTTGTTTAATCTGATCTCAATGGAACACAAATGTTTACTTAGCAAGAAAGAAATGCAAATGCAGGGAGGAATTAATGCATTATAAATGTCCTGTCTCCTAATGGGGCAGCACGAATGTCTTCTAGATTTAGGAACTATTTGCTTGTTATTCTTGTAGTAAGTTTCCCATCCATTTGACAACCTCAAGTTTCTCAATATTTTATCACTTATTACAAGTATAATTGTTACTGGTTTTAGAATCTCTGCAGTCAATCCAAGGGGAAAGATGCAGATAATTTCCAAATTCATGTAAAGTTAAAGATTTACAAAGATCAGTTGATTTACATGTAAATTTGAAAATTTATAAGAAAAGTAATTTGTTATACCTTATAATAATAATTTCTCACAAAAACAAAGTTTAATTTTGCAAAACAAACCCAGAAGTGTTGGTGTTTGTTTCATATGTACATATTTGATTTAGTAAAATGCTAAAATATTTTCTTAAAAATATTTACATTTAATTTTTTAATCAACTTAAAAACAAAAAGCAAAAGGGGAATTTGTACATTGTGTTACTAGATTGAGAAAGGAAAAATGCCCGGTCTATCAAGAGTTTGATCAACAAGCTAAATCTTCAATCACATTGAACAGTAATCTTGGCTTTGTTTGCCTTTTCAATGGTCTCTTGCTAGTGATACTGTTGTAAAATTCTCCAAGATCTAAGGAAAGTCCTTGGATTTCTTCTTCTATGGTAGCGAGTCTATTAATAGGATGGGGAGAGAGTCCTAATGCTTCATTGCTTTCAGCTGATGGAGAGAATCCAAGGACCTCTTACTTTCAAAGCGGTGTTAAAGCAAAATCGCCTCCAGTAGACCTTCAAGTATGAGCTCCATTCAAATCAAATACTAAAATAAAGTAAAACAGACTTTCTTACTTCCCTGAAGTTCCTAGGAAGATAAAAATCTCCTTTTATGTATGCAAATATTTCAGCAATTTATATTGTCTAAACAATGTTACTGGCTTTAATTAAAATAAGAATGGTGTACCTATGCATGTAGCAGATATAATCAAACAGGAACTATAACTTGTGTCTAATATGAGGTTGCTAGTTGTTAGGTAGTATTCGCTACAAGATAAATTCTAAGTTACATCAATTATCAATTCCAAATTTATCTTAAAATAATAATGTGCAAAATAGCCATTTAGAGTAAAAGTGTCCAATAAACATTTTCATTTCAACTAATAGTATTGTAAGAACGAATTCATAGACTATAAAATATTTTATATATTTTTTAAAAGGCAGAGCATTTGTACATCCCAGTAGAGCCATATTGAAAAGTTTGTCTCCAAAGCAAAATTTTACAGCTATTCTGAATAAAAATGTAATATGGGAAATATCAGAGAGTTTTGTATGTCTTATGTGAAAACTGCGAACAGTATGTATTAGATATAGAAGTAAAGAATAACATCTTTTCCAAAAGGGTAAACTGAAAATCAAAAGTTACAATATTAAGTTTTCTTTTCTGTAGCAGAATACCCAACAACCACAATTTCAAGGAGGAGAGGTTAAAGTCTTATGGTGTCAGAAGATTCAGTCTATGGTTAGCAAGCCTCAAGTCAGAAATTTCATGTCAGAATGGCTCAGGAAAGGAATGCTGCTCACCTAATGGTGCCTGTGAAGCAGAGTAGAAGATAGTACAAGAAAAGAACAGCCCAGGGAACATAAATGTGAACCACTAAAACATGCCATGTGTAACTAATCAATCCCCAGGGAGTTTCTTAATCCGGTAAAATCGACACATCACAATTAGTGACATAATCCAGTTCTTGTCAACTTTAAAATCAAACACCTCCTTAAATCATACGTAACAAAAATAATAGCAACTTTAGAAATCTATCTGAATGGAACTGTAAATGCATTAATTCTCTTCTCAAAGTCTCAATAATTTCAGCATTTTTCAGAGGTCCAAATGTCATCTAACACTTAAAGGGAAACACACAGCAAGGAAAACATGATATCACATAGCTCTATAGCCAACACCCTAAACACACAGCGGTGAGATATGACTTCTCAATGGATTAAATCCACCCACACTCATGGCTTTAATGGGTGTAGTTCAGATGCTCACTCTCTTAGACTAGTTCCGCTCACACCCTGCACATTTTCTTAAAATTCCTGGAATCTCTCATTGCTTGGCATCTTTGATACACCCACCTTTGCCCTTACAACTTTATATGAATTGTCCTGTTGGGTACTTTTAATCTGACATTTCAGGCCAAACAGCAGAGAAGGAACACAGTACCAGAGAGAAATAGAGCAGAGACCTTATATACAGAGCCGAATGTAAGGGCTCCATGACACTCAGGAGACAAGAGCAGTGTGACTTTTGTGCCCTGGATGTTTCCTTCTTAGTCAAATTGACATATAATAAATAATAGTCACATTTACTAATACAGAAAAATGTATGAAAATAGAATAAGTTCACACTCTTACTATGCGGAGCCAATAATGGTATACACTGGATAGTACAGTACATGCAGTAATATGCACACCTTCATTTCAAAAGATGACTTCTTCTTTGATGAGTAAAGTAGAAATATCTTTTGAAATGAAGACACGTATATTTTAGGCATGTGCCATATTATACATTGTACACTATATTATTAGCGTTGCATATTAAGAATTGTTTTAAAATACTTTCAATCATTATTGATATACCACATAACTTTTCAGTAAGTAAGTTCTGTGTCATTTTGTGGAGATACAAATAGATAAATAGAGGATTATATTCTTAAATGATGTCACACCAATTGCAGAAGTCCGTTTTTTAAAAAAATTTATTTTAAAGGGTAAAGAACAAAAACAAAATAACAAAAATGAAGACCAAAACAAAACAATAGAAAATCAATACCAAATTTCAAAACAAGGTGATAGGAAATTAACAATGGTTGTGAATTTCATGTTGTTATCTTCAAAGTAGGTGCTCAGATCACCAGACATAGGTATGCAAAATTGATCAAATAATTAAACATTAACTATTCCTTTCAATAAACCAATAGAAATTAGTAGTATAATTATCTTAGGTATCTTGTACATATGTGTGTGTGTGTGTGTGTGTGTGTGTGTGTGTGTGTGTGTGTGCTTTTTTCCTTTCCTTTTTTCCTTCCGTTCTCCTTTCCTTCATCCCAGTTGTTCTTTCCTTTTGAGAGGTTTCTTTCTCTTTCACAATATCTATTGCATCTTCTAGATTTCATTTATTCTTTCAGGTTCAATCTATTAAGTCTTAAATATTTTAGTAAATACTGTGTTAGTTTTCTACTGTCAACTTACCTAACTAAGACATTCAAGGGAATGAAAAAGGACAGGTGTGTTACACTGTACTTTATGAATCAGAATTTTGAAATTAGCTTTTAAAGGGGTAAAATTAATGTATTAGGAAAGCGACATCTCTTCTGCAAATCTTCAGTGCAAAGTTTGTTTTGTTCTGTGTTTAATTTTCTCCATTTTATCAGCTACCGATTTTACTCAGCTGTGGTTACATCATTCTGATACCTCTGTCCATCATGACATACCTTTCCTCAGTGCAGACCCTCTGCTCTCTGTCTTATAAAGCCCATTACTAAACCCTTGTGAGCAGTACTGGATAATTTCCTCTGCTCATCCTATGTCATGCATATTTTTAAAACCATGCATATACTTATTTATGGAACACTGTTATTATAAATTTCTAAGTTTTCAAATGGAATTGGTAGTCACGCGGTTTTTATGTGCAGAAGCTTTGAACTTTGGTGTGATCCTGTTTGTTGATTCTTGGCATTATTTCCTGTGAACCAAGGTTCGGTTCAGAAAGTACTTGGCTACGCCTATGACTTCAAAAGTTTTACCTGTTTTGTCAATGAGCAGGTTAAGTGTTTCCATTTTAACATTCATTTCTTAAGTCTATTTTGACTTTGGTTTAGTACATACTGCAAAATACTGACTATATTCAATCTTCTGCTTATGGACGGCTGGTTTTCCCAGTGTCATTTATTATGGAGGCCACCTTTCCTCAGTCTATGGATGGTTTGGGCCCCTTTGTCAAAAATTAAATTGGTAAATGTGTTTGGGATTGTTTCTGCATCTTCTGCTGGATTGATCCTTGTATCTGTTTTTGTGCTAATGACATGTATATTCATCTGAAGATAATATAAATAAACTATTTTATAGTTTATCTTTAGGAAACTCATCAAAACATCTTAACAGTAAGACTATTACAAAACCAACTAAGACTAGTACTTTTTTAATTTTAAAGAAAATAGTACAAAAAAGAACAATAGCAAAATACAAACAAGACAAAGCAAGGACATTACAAGTGATACGGGCTTTCAAACCAAATCAAAGGGATTAAAGTGCTTGTTATGTTACATACTGTTATCTTCAGTGAAGTTGCTCAGATTTTCAGATGCAAGAATAGATTGGTCAAATCATTAAAGAGAATAAGAAAATAACAATTTAAAAGAACATCAGCAACAATACATAGTGTCACTAGGGAGGATTGTAGGAATTCACCAATGGTTGTTATACTGCAAATTGTTATCGTCAAATAAGTTCCTCAGATTACCAGATACAAGCATGCAAAATTGGTCAAAACAGTGTAAAAAAACCCTTTTAACCATTGATTGTTCCCCTTAGCACTAGTACTTTTATATTATTCCCCTTAGCACTAGTAGTTTTATATGATTACATTCCTCTAGTACTTTTATATCATTACTAAAATTTTCTTACAGGCTATTAAGAGTAAAGTAAATAACATGAAATAAATAATTTATTTCATAAAAATAGTCTTCCCAATAATGCTTGAATCCCTCTTTGCTTCATAGGTAATCAAATAAGTTAAAATAAATAATAGCTCTATTTATCATGCTGGCAAAATGTAAAACTTTAACAAATGCTGTTGAACTAGTACCAAATTGTAGTGGATCCTCATTCTAAAAGTATTCCTCTTTAGATGGGCCTGCTGGTGCAAGGCTGTAATCCCAGCACATGGGAGGCTGAGGCAGGAGGGTCACTCTGAGTTCAAGGCCATCCTAGGTTACATAGTAAACTCATGGCCAGCCTAACCTACACAGTGAGACCTTGCCATAAAAAAAAAAATCAACGTACTGCACTTTCTAGCAATGTAAAAGCTTAGTACAATGATGGTTATAAGAAGAGCTTTCTCTTTAATTCCAAATATCACTTTTAACATTTTGGTTTTATTTATTCTGGTAATATTTCCTAGTTAGTGTTTTGTTTATTTTACTATGTCTTGTGTCTTTTAACATTTCAGATTTTTTCCTGTTTTTTTCATATATGTGATGTTACATTTCTCATAAGTAATTAAAGTTATATTCTCAGTTGCATATTAGATCAATTTTAATATGTATCTTTATTATCTTTTATATTCTTTTTTTTTTTTCGGTACCAGGGATCAAACTCAGGACCTTGCACTTGCCAGGCAAGCGCTTATGCCACTGAGCTATACCCCCAGCCCCTCTCTTTTATATTCTTGACCTTATTTCCATGCAATGACTTTTCCATCCTTTTGTCTTATTTTAAACAACTTCTTAATCTAAAAAAATTCTCTTTTTCTTTTACATGTATGTGTATTGCTTTTAAATATGATAGTTTGGTTTTGTATATTTAAACCTGGTATTATTTGTCTTCTTCAGTGGGTTATTTTCTCTTGATTTTTATTCTTCAGTCATTTCTTATTATAAGTACATATTTATGGGGCATAGAGAACTCAGTATATGCAATGTCTTACTGAGTAAGTGTACTTAGCATTTCCATCTCTGTAAATACCTAATAAAACACAGTTTTATACAAGTAACAAATTACAGCCTTCCAAACCATAGTGAAGTGACTATAATTAACAATAACCCACCATATATTTTATGAATAATTGGAAGACAGGTGTTCAGAGACTTCAAATTTAAAGTAATAATGAAGAGATGAAAATGATTACTACACTGATAGAATTTTATTTTCCCTAGTCAGATACGTTTGTCATAGCTAAACTTGCGGGTGAATCCATTCTTACTTCTGTGGTTCTGTCACGGCCTCTCCTTGGAGGTTCACACTATTCCCAATGCAGCTAAATGGGACTAATGTTTGTTCTTGGCTTTCTTCTCCTCCCACTTTACCTTCTTTCTATGCTACATTTAATCACTATCATGTAAATTTCATTTAAATGAAAATCCCACCCAAATTTTATCTCTAGCCAGACTTTTCCCAGAAATCCTGGATTTTCCATAAAACCCATGGGATTTAGGACATCTGTGTATAAGCCATGATTTATAAATTAATTTAATTCATAGAGATAATCCACGTTTACATCTCTACTGCGTTTGGGTTGCAAAATGTGTAATGCCATCCCACCAGCATGACATTATTTCTTCCTCCACACTGAATCTGACTCTATTCAAATGCATGTTTAACACACTGAGAACAAAATGACTTTTAGAAAATATTTAGCTACAGGATTCACTTATGCCCTTTGCTGTAAACACTTAAAACCGTGTTCACATTTCTACTAAGATGATGAAATTTTTTATTTTTGCTGATTTTTCCCCACCCACCTCTGCATAGTATGTTACAATGTAACCTCTCTACCTGCCTTGTAGGTTTTTTTCCTTTCTCTGTAATTTAAATTCTCTGTCAGGGTGAATTTTCTCAACTTTCTTCTTTCAATGTCTATACTATCAGTTTCTTGCTGTTATTTTTATACTAATGTTTTATATAATACTTTTTAAATTAAGATGTTTGATTGCCTTCCATTTACATAGAACACAGGTAAGATTCTAAGTAAATTTTTGAATTGTCAAAATATATTTTGCCTTTGTTGGATTGGGAATCTCTAACAGATTTAAATTCCCTAATGGAGAAGTCCAACATTCACTACTATCACTATAGCACTTAGCATAATCCTGGCCAGACTGAGCTGAGTGAGATCAATGACAGTAGAAATGGTAACAAGTTTGTATTTTTCTATTTTTATAAAAACATTCTATTTCAATAAAATTTTGTGTTAAAATCTTCAAGTTATTAAAAGAACTTGATTAGTAATTTATAGACTATTGACATACCAAATTGTGTAGAGATATTTCTACATTTTTTCTGACAAAAATTATTAAATAAATGTACCTACATAGAAAATAATTTAAAATAAACACAGAGTAGTAACTGAAACTTGGGAAAACGGAGAAAAATCTCGTTACCCTTAGACGGTTAACTAGAGATACTAACTTTATATCAGCCTGATTATTACACCCTTTGGTATCCAAAGATGGATGAAATCATTATTACAAATCTTTCTGGTAGGTTAGGTATAGTTTTAAGGTTGAAAGCGATGAAGAATTGATCAGAATATTCAAGGCGTTTGACAACCACAGTACAAGAAATAACCTCAGTCATCCAAAATAACATTGCAATAATTATTAATAAATCCACTCCACAGATTGAAATTGCTCACATGTAATGTTTTTAAGAACACCTGATTATTTTTACGTATCTTGCAGTACCATTGACATACAAAACGGAACAAATTTAATGTGAACACCTAGTCAAGCAAAGATATATACATATGTCTGGCCGCCATGTTTCTCTCTTTTTTTGTTGGTACATGGTTGTGATTCATACAGCTCACAGCCATCTTGGAGACAGTTACATGTGCTCCCTACAGCTTGTTTTGTTAGGTCTCCCTTCTCCCTCCTCTGCTCCCTGCTCCCGTTTTCAAGTACAAGCCCAGTTTTCATTCTTGCTGGGATTACTGACCTCAACTCATGCTGTGGCACTTAATGCTGAGGTCACCACCTTCCGGCACAGGAGCACCCTCATCCTACTCATTCCCCTCCCCCTTCTCCGCACCCCCACGCTGTCCCTGGGGCCCTTCCCGAGGGCAAGAGGTGCAGCTCCCCTTCCTTCCACCCTTTATGCGTTCTCTCTCTGTGAACTTCATCTCACTGAAATGAGAAGTACCATCTGGTATCGAAGGTCGTATTTATTTTCCAAGGGCAACCGGTTTCCTACAAATGACTCACATCGTCATTTTTGTAGCACAAGAGTATTCCACTAGGGGTAGATATAGATATATAGAGAAACATAGGTATAGGTATAGATGTAGGTAGATTTAGATACAGATATGGATATGGATATAATATAGATTTATACACATTTTCTTTACCAATCATTGGTTACTGAGAATGCACATTCTTAAAGTCTCAATTTTGTATTTCTTGACTGATGTGATGTAAAATAGTCACTCAGATTGGCTTGACATATTGTACTACCCTTCTTTTCTTACCGTGTTTTAAGTACTTAATATCTGAATTGGGATCATAAAGACATCAGTATTTCAGAGTATAACTGGATACATTGCCTAAAATTCCAGGCTCCAACACTACATGTAGGAGATGTAGTCTTGCTTAAAAATGAGTAACCTGAAACCCAACCTGAGTGTGTCTGACAGTCAAATACTATACTTTCCACTCATCATTACTGATGAAGTATTATATGTGTAGCATGTAATATATTTCAGTCCTTGTTTAATTAGTAGTCATTAACTATAAAACTGTTTTAGTTTCTCTGTACTGTAACAATTATATTTAACATATATTTGTTCTGGTGCATGTATATGTCTATTGATCTAATTCATGGAAAATAAATGAAAACAATTTGGGTAACTTGAAAAGTCTGTGTACTTTAACAATGATTTACATTGCAGTATTTACTTCTTACTGCTAATAATACAAATATCCTTGTCAGGTCAGGATCAACCGAATAAAATCATTAAAATGTAAGTGATCATTGATACTAATTTCCTTAGGTCATAACTCACTTTGTCATAAAAAAATTTTTTTAAAGGACATGATGCTTCAATTCACTGACAACAATTTTCAGTATATCTAAGGCTACTTAACATGTTCAAAATGTGTGACCAGTTGTATTATACAGAATCTAATATTAAGTAGAAATTTAACCTCAACTCCTAGCACATGCCAAATTGATTCTGGAAATACCTGCCTAGAAAAGAGCCCGATAAAACAAAGTCTCAAGAATGGCATTAGAAAAGTAGTAAGAATCACAGTAAAATGAGGTAGTAGAAAGAAAGCAGCATATCATTCAGTTTCTGCTACCTCCTCTTTATTCACTGTGAAACAATGTGTATCAGTTGATTTTTACTATTCTGGGTAACTGGAAATGAACCAGAGAAAATACTTTTATAAGGAACAGATAGTTCACTAGTACATGCATGTGAAATACCAATACATGCACGAGAGAGATGTAGCCTCAATTGAGACATTTAAAGTGAGAGTCATTTCACTGGAAATTGCTAGAATTATTTTTGTTTGAGTCCTCTAGATTATACTTCTACTAAAGGCCCACATTTGGAAGATCATAACTACATCTCCTGTTAGACATACAAAAACTGTTATTCTACTTATAGAAAGATTCTTGCTCTTTAACTATACCCACTTTGTGGAACATGGCTTCTGTCATTACAAGCTGTGTGTTCACATTGCCTTCACTGTTGATATTTGTGCTTATAAAAGACTGAAATCTTGGAAACTTCCCATTGTTTCTTGCTTTGGGCAAAGCCTAAATAAAACAATTTTAATGTCAATATTTACTAATATTTCTTAATGATAACATAACAAAATATTGGGATATATGTTATAACAATCAGTTGCAGGGAAACAATGAAAAAATATGGATACCTTTTATAAAAACCTGATTAATAGCCATTTCAGTTGGGTTTGTATACTGTATTATAGTCTGCAGATAAGAGCAACACAGACAAAGTGGATGGTAATAAAATGGGAATAAGTCAATAATTTCCTGAAATAGCATAAATGCAAGGCACTTGTGCATGCACACGCACACAGACACACACACACAGTCACACAAACTCGCTCAACATCGTACATCTCTATCTCTGCTGGCGGCTACACCTGGAAATAGATCTTTTGTGTGTAAACCCAATGCACTCGCTTGCCCCAATCTTAATCTTCAATGGGATAAACACCTGCAAGCAATAGAATAACAATTTGTGGCAAGATTAAACAACAAATTCCAAACAGGAAAGCACTTCCGGACTCGATGTAATTTAAGGGCAAGAATGTGTTCCTGAGCACCGTTAAAGTCATTTCATAGGTCTTTTCAATGCTGCCCTT
This sequence comes from Dinomys branickii, assembly GCA_004027595.1. NCBI lineage: Eukaryota > Metazoa > Chordata > Mammalia > Rodentia > Dinomyidae > Dinomys > Dinomys branickii. Next base: position 21,544 of record PVLD010000082.1, read on the forward strand.
GCTGTTTACCCCGTACTTTGACTTAGTTATTAAAGTGCTGTCTCAAAAGAGAATTTGCAAATATTCATCCCATTGTAAATTCTACTGGATGACAACATAATTTGCAACACTGTATTCTGATCTCCAAAATCAGTGCATATTTTTAGTCTCCTGTGTCCGGACTTCATCCAAGTTTCTAGATTTGTAAGTGACTTCCCCAAGAAGCAAGGTTATTTTCTAGAATCGAGGAAGATCAGAGAAAGACGCCACTATAAAAATTAAAGATGGCAAAACCATACTGCCAATATTTCATATTTCGTGGCAGCACTACTTGTATTTGGGGAAGACTGAAAACCTATTTTTGTTATGCTTTCTCAGGTGGCACTTTGAATTTAGCTTCATTTTCCATGGCTTACAGCCTTTCCACTGAATACCTTTGGGAGTGAATTTCGTCGTTTCGGTTCCTAGCCTAGAATAAAATAATTCCAAAAGTTTGAAGGCAATGTATTTTGTCACTTTTGGTATAAATAACTATGGGGATCATTCTATTTCCTATTCAAAAATAGCACATAAAACATTTCTTTAGTAATGAATTATGATATTAGGTAAAAAATTACAATGTAAGTTTGCTCTTTTATAACACCTGCATGTATTTGATTCCAATACAAATCATAAATAACATATGCCACATATTTTCCACATCTTCTGCTCATATCAGGGAGCTCTTTATTATCTGCCAAATCCATAACATTCTGAAATATAGGCTTTTATTGGAAAGAGTGCTGTAATGAATCAAAATGAAAAGTTTTGTTTACAAGAGTGACTAACCACCTACACAAAACATAGGACTGTAGTGTTTATTTAAAATCAGCCTCAGTTATATATATATATATATATATATATATATATATATATTTAAGTTTATTTTTATCCATGAAAAATCAACATTTGGAAGAATAAGAACAAAATTATTAATGATAAAATGAATAAGAATCACCTAAAAAGTTTTGTAATGCTCAAATGAAAATGAAGCATTTATTCTTCTCAACGGTCATTAATTGAATACAAATGACAATCTTTCAGCAGCACATTGATAATTATTGTACACTCAGATATAATTAACTGTAGACACTATTCCTTTAAGAAACAAAGAAGTTGAGAGTGATGGTGCACATTTGTAATCCCAGCACTCAGAGGCTGAGGCAGGAGGATTGCCATAATTTCAGTTCGAGGCCATCCATAGTGAGTTGAAGGCCAGCCTGAACCGAATAGCAAGGCCCTGTCTCAAAAAAAAAGAATAGGGAAAGATTTGGCCAGATTCTGGTATATATAAGTACAAGATATGTGATTATCCGATACAGACAGATAAACACACACAGTGTAAACATATAAGCATAAGTATGACTAAAAATTATATGCATACAACTAATAAATCATGACTATTTGGGAATGCATATATAGTTGCTCTGTTTCAGATTTAAAATGCTCCCCAAAGTCTCAAGTGTCCTGGGTGAGACACTTCTGAAAGAAGACGATTAAATCATGTGGACCTCAAGCCCACCCACTGCTGTGTGTGTAGCTGAAAGGGTGTCAGGGGGCGGGTGCTGCACGGAGGACATAGGTCTCTGAAGCATCTGCCATTCAAGCGTAAGTCTTTTCTTGGAGTTTCACCATTTATTTCTCCCTGACTGTCATAATGTGAGCAGCTGTTCTCCAACAAGCTGCTTTGGAGCCAGCTACCCACGGATTGAGACTTCTGAAACTATGTGATAAAATATGCCTTTTCCAATTAATAATAATGTGATTTTGGAAAAAATAAATATATTTATTCAGTGTTTCTACAGCTGCTTTGGTAAGAAAGAGTGGCCATCCTAGAGAAAAGCATGTGATGGATGTCACATCAAAAATTAAATGGGGAGTATAATGCCAAAAATGGGATCATTTAGTTACTGTCAAGCATGTTCACTATGAAATGACATTTCTGGTTTCCATGTGTGTGAGTTACTGAGGACTGACCTAGGGTCTCCTACGTGCTAGGCCAGCTTTCTATCACTGAGCTCCTCACCCAGCCATTAATATTTTCTAATTGAAACACATTTAAAGATCATTAAATCAAAGTGAAAAAGATTGGAAATGAATAATAGTATTCTAATTCTCTGAATTCCACCATTTGCAGATTTCAACCCAGATGCTGTCATTTTTTTTGTACCACCAGGTAGTTCAATCATGATTCTCTATGAAATATGAAATATGCTCACATTAAAAATTCCAGATTTAAGTCAAATCACCTTTTTTTTTTTTTTTTTTTTGCGGTACTGGGGATCGAACTCAGGACCCTGCGCTTGCTAGGCAAGCACTTATTCCACTGAGCTATATCCCCAACCCCTTAAGTCAAATCATCTTATGAAATTATTTCCCCTTAAAACATAAGAAATTCATTTGAAAATCTTGAGTTGAGACTCTAATTATTACTCCTACAATATCACATTACCAATTATATTCATTATTATTATTATTATTAGAAGATGTCCATGTTAAAGTCAGGTTTTGGGTCATTCTGGTAATTTTTATTCATTGACAATCATTTTTATGTATGGATTGTTCAGTATGAATCACTGAAACCTTTTGCAATCCAGATGAAGAAAATAGCACTGACCAAAAATACTACATGCCCATTGTTTTGGTCATGTAGTCACATTTTCAGAATGTATAATACGCCAGCCTATTACAACTTGTGGAAATATATGCCAAGTATTATTCTTGTTATGATAGAATTGAGGACAACAAGACCATTACTAGTTGCTGTGATGTCCTGCACTAATTCTGAGTAAACTGAGTAGAGCTTCAGTTTAGGGAATAATTGATCATTAAAATGTGTGCAATTTTAGTAACAATGATGGTAGAAGAATTCATAAACACTTAACATCATCCCTCTGTAGGTTTGTTAAACAAAATCCTGGAGCTGTTGGGAATGAATGGATGTCTGAAAAATTGGTTGAAATAATACACTGCATATGCATTCTGCAATGAATTGGTTAATTCTGAATCAGTGTAAGACCCTGAGACTCTCTATTTAAGGACACTCATCTGCATTGATGAGGATGGTATGCTTTTCCTCATGTATGAAATAATTGTTTTCATTGACACAGATCTCTTATATTCATGAATTTTCCAATTTCCATTAACATCTATATGTGTTATATACATTTCTATCATTTAGTGTTAGACATTCGTTCACTTCATTATTTTTCAAATAAACTTGATTATTTGCCTTTATTTCTATTGAAGGCTTGAATTACATCTGTCTTTCTAAATTAAATCACAGCAAAGATGAGTAGAAAATCACATTTTAATGTAATATATTATACTCTCTTGTTGTTCTTTTCCTTGTCTTGAGGCTTTACCTGGACTCGATGATGGAGGCACCGGCTGGCCCGCTGGAGAATGAAATAGGACACTAAATCCACCCAGGCAGAAAGAACGGGTGCGTCCAAGAGTAACAGAGCCACTTACGGGGAAATCCAGCTGCAGGGAAATGAGCGCAATCACAAAAGACCAAAGGAAACATTAACCAGGTCACACTGAACTTCTGAGCTATAACAAAGTCTCCATGTGTTAAGCAATTGGATTTTAGTGGAGGTTATTAGACAACATTTGTATGCTGTGGTGTAAGGTCCTTGCCTTTTATATATCCCAGTTTTGTTTCCGTCGGGGTTTTTGTTTCCATGAATTTTAATTCTGTGTGATTTTATACCTTAGCATCAATATTCATTTTTACTTATCTCTCTGTTTGTGCCATGAATAATTTCCTACATGTTTTTCCTGTTTTAAAATGCCTGATTTACTTTAGATGTGATGATTAATATTATCCACTTTTTATTCATACAAAATGTTTCTTTCTTGCCATTTAAGAAACTTTTAAGACTGGAAAAGTGACTAAAATTTGTTGTTAATATTATTTCAGCTGTTTAATAATCTCATTCTTTTTTTTACTTTCTATTGTTTCTGCTTAGAAGCCAGTCTTCAGGTTACTATTACATTGTTTGTAATAAAACGGAGGCTTTATAATAATCTGATATTTTTATATTTTCTTTGATTTTGCTTTTCAGGTGTTCTAATTACTCTATACATAGACATACATAATTTTCTTTCAGAATTCCTTGAGTTCTCAAGTTGATTTCTTTTATACCAAAAAGTATCTACTGCAATATTCTTGCTTACTTATTTTAATTCTCCTCCCCATGTTGTGCTTAAGTTAATTGAAACAAATCTTTTTGCTCTTCATTTTATCATTCACGTTGTATGTATTTTAATTACCTTGGGTTTTTGGTTTCTGTTTGTATATTTTCTATTCGCCTGTATTTTATTTTACTAAACATATTTGTGTGTGTGTGTGTGTGTGTGTGTGTGTGTGTGTGTGTGACTACTGAGTATTGATCTCAGGGCCTTTACAATTACCTGCGTTCCTGTCATATGTTTGAAGTTTGAGACAGGCTCTCAGTGTGGTGCCCACGAAGGGTTGAAATCTACAGTGCTCATGCCCTAGCCTCCCAAGTGCTAGGATAACAGATGTGAACCACCAAGTTCTTTCTTTGGTTTTAATACGTTTTTAAAACCCATTCATTAAAGATCTAAAGAAGTAATGAGATCAAATATTTCAAGGAGGAGAGACAGCAGAGATGAGCTATCAGTAGGATTTGTGCTCTCCAGGGAATGCATGTATTTGTAGCTTGGGCTGGTGTCTGAGGACAGCTGCTTATTTTTCTGTTGCTGTCAGTGTTGCTGCAGCGAAAGAAAAGCAACATATACAAAAATGTATTCTCCACGAAGATTATGTCATAGATTTATGGAATGTACCTGTTTTAATCCAATAATCTTTCTTAATTTGAGACCATTTAATAATTTGTTGGAATTGATTATTTGCTTCAGTCTGCTTGGCCGGGAAAACTAATCTCTAGTATACTGTACATATAAAAGCAAAATATTGTCATGTTAAAAATAAGCTTATCCTTGTATGTCAATTTATGCTTCACCTTCTGAAATATAAGACCATGAACTATAACTTTAAAACACTTTTATTGTCATTTATACAATACTGAAGGAATTATAAAACCAATTTTTGAAATTAGTGTGTGAGTATTTCAATTGTTAAGGTGAATTAATGACACATGAATTATTGCTATCGAAATTCTTAGAAGGACTTCTAAAATAAATAAACCCTAAAGACAGGGGTAGTAAAGTATTGATCAAAGCATAAGCATAAGAACATTTGAGTAAGATAATTTCCTAGAAGATGCTTTCACAGAGGTTTTTTGGCTTTAAAATTTTATTAGACTCACCGGTGTGTTATGGACTGGGGAGAAACTATAAACCTGAATTGTAATCCAACAAAACAAAATGGAACTGCAGTGAACTGTGAAGTTTTATATGTATTTATTTATTTAATTTTTGGTACCAGGAATCAAACTCAGGACCTTGCACTTGCTGGGCGGTTGCTGTACCTTTGGGCTATCTGCCGGGGCCAATAAAATTCTAAAACTATAAGGGAGGCATACTTTGCTTAATAAAATCTATAAAATGTATAAAAGGTGTGTAAAACATTGGGAGAAATTGCTAATTTCCTAATACTTATCTAGCATTATCTAAATATATAGGAACATGTGGATGCACCTGATTGTCAAGGTTGATGACGGCCAGCTGGCTTTACGACAGAGGCTCTACATAATTCTAGGAGGAAGAAACTTGCTGACAGCACTTCAGAACTTTTATTTTTATTACATGTGCACATGTGTTAGCTTTGCAAACGAAGAATTTCACTACGACATTGCCACCTGAGTGTTCAGTGTGCATCAGTCATAAGAAACCATTCATCCTGTGCAATGTAAGATTCCACCCTTTGCCCTTCCTCATTCCACCTTTCCAGGGCCGGCATCACTATTCTGCTCAGGGGTTGATTTTACTTTTTAGTTTCCTCCTGTAAAAGAAAACATTCAACACTTGTCTTTCTATGTTGTTTATTCCACTAACCATGATGTCCTACAGTTTGGTCCATTTTCTTGCTTTAATCCCTTTTGAATGAGTAATTCTCCATCCTGGCCATCTGTATTATATTTTCTTCAACCTTTCTTTGTTAATCAACATGTAGGCTTATTTTATAGCATAGCTGCGCAGAACAATGACAAAACACACCCAGGGAAGCATGTACCTCTTTGGTACATGCGCTGGATTTCATTCCCTTTCGATATAAACCCAGGAGGGGAGAGCTGGATCAAGTGGTATATTTTCAGTAAGTATTTCCCTCTCAAAATTTAATACTGATAAAAGTATAACACATTAGATGTCTTTATCCTTACTAAAATTAGTGTTCATTTTCACTATCAGAATTTTGATGGTATCCTACTTTATTCCAAGTATTTGAAATCTAAAAGATAATAGAAAATGACTATGATTTCAATATAAATTTAAATAAAATCTGTTGTATTTACATTATTAATAACAATATATAAAATTTTATATAGCTAATTATTTATGTAAGTTTATACATGAAATGTTTTTAGTACAAAAGTGAAAATCTGTGTATAGTACTTGAACAGATTAAGTAATCAATAATGTATGTTGAATTTTTATCAAGAAAAAAGGCTGAATCATAAGATCAGCTTCAATGTCTTAAATTGCAAACCATATCAAAGAAAGAAAGGTATGATTTACTTTTTTGATGATGGGAATTCTTTCTGGGCTAAGATGGAATCTCAGTGTTATTTTAATCTGCATTTCTCAGTGGTCAGCATTGGCAATTTGTACTTCTTCTGTGAAGTGTCCATTTATTTATCTTGTCAGTTTTGATTTGGTCTTTTTAGTACAGGGGTCTAATTTTTTTCATTTTTTCATATAATCTACATATGTCTTCATCTGAGAAATTGCTGGAATTTTCTCCCTATTCTATAGGTTGTCTCTCCACTCTGTTCATTGTATCATTTACTGTGTAGAAGCTTTTCAACTTAATACGCTCCTCTGTCTCTCATTGGCTGATTCTCAGCACTATTTGCTCTGCACTGGGGTCAGTTCAAAAACCTTGTCGGTAACCTACAACATCACTAGTTTTACTTATCTTTTCTTCCAGCAGGATAAGTGATTTTGGTTTTAAGGAAAGAGATCAGGTATGCTAAAATAAATTTGGGTGTGTGATATACATGTACCAACTCCACACGTGGAAGCTAGGCATTATGTTTTGCAAATATACCCCAAAATTGATTGAAAAATGGGTGGAGACAGAAGGGAGGGAAGAGAAGCACAATGACAAGAGAATTAATATATTTTATGTACATTAACCAGCTTCCCAAATGAATGTAAACATTACCTACTGCACAAATGTACTAATAAAACAAGCTAAAATAAATAGTACAGGTTAAGATAATGTATAAAAATGTATTCCAAAAATACTGTTATTTTATGATTAAGAATATGTACTCTTAAAATGAAGGATAGAAAAGCAGACACGATTTCTCAATGATAAGTTTCATAGACATGAATTTGTTCCCATATGAGTTAGCCTTGTCCTCCTATGGTTAGTTAGATTTAATGAATATAGAATATACATAACACAAAATTAAGATAACTGGCAAGATATAAGATAATGCACAACCAGAAGGTTTTTGTAGATAGGAATATTCACTGGGTATTTTCAGATTTTTGTTTTCATTGTAGGACACAGAAAGAGCTCATGAAGCTTTTACTTTTATCAGCAAATGTATCCCTATAAGGATCATCAGAACATGTACAGTGTTAGAGTTCAGGAAGACAGGCACATTCACGTTTTTACTTTTCAGTTGTTTTAATTCCCATGTATTTACAGTGAATATTAAAGTGATGTGGAAAAAAGAAAAGAAAAAAATTTGACAGAAGTCACAAAATCAGAATAATTCTATTAAAGGCATAAATGTACATTTGCTGGCCTGGATTTGATTTATTTCTTTTTCTTACTCTATTAGTCAGTAACTAAACAAAATAAAGTTAACTCAGCTTTTCTATGTTTCAGTTTTAATTTTATATAATGAAAGGAAATATTTTCCTATATATATATATATATATATTTTTTTTTTTTTGTGGTACTGGGCATCGAACTCAGGACCCTGCGCTTGCTAGGCAAGCGCTTATTCCACTGAGCTATATCCCCAGCCATATTTTCCTATCTTTGAGAACTTCTGAAATTATCTGTGAGTTAGCTTCATATCAAAATTTATGTTAAATAAATGTATCTCATTTCTTAGAAATGCATTTGTGCTTTTTTCTCATAAAGAGTAGTTACATGTTTTGACTTAAAATTTGATTACAGACAAAATAATATTTTATATAAATATTTGATATTTTGGTCTCTTATTCTTAATATTATACATAAAGACACAAATATAAGGAAATATATCAACTTGGCCTAGCACTTAAAGAATATTTTATAAATGTGAAAATATATGATGCATAAATACTATAAAAATACTCATTTACTCTTCTCACACTGTGGAAAGAAATGTGAGAGATAGGAAAACTACATGCTAAACAGAATCAATCAAAGTGTGATAACATAAATTGTTACCGACTAATACACACAAACACACTTCCACTGTGTACCTACTTATATATGATAAGTATATTTGCTTAAACATGAAGAAAATGTAAAATTGATTATTTAAGATTATTTAAGTGCATTATTGGAAAGCATGTGTCAAATACATACTTATATAGTGGTCATCTTTTTAAATTAATAACTTTATCACTTTTTATAGTTAATTACATATAGAATTCACATTTTCCTAGTTGTCTTTTAATTACAAAAATAAAGGGGATATAATTTATCTTTATTTTAGATTTTCTGTAAATCTTTACACTGGTCAAGTTTCATTGATCATGTTACTTACACATTCTTTTACTGTAAGGATTTTATATAATCATGATGCACGTCTTCTCTGTATTCAAAAACTGCGCATTACCTACAGTTCGTTTATTCAGCATCTCAGTCAGCAATTACAATGCCAAAGTAAATTATAATTTTACAGATTTTGAGGTAAAACTTGATGATAATTACTGAACTTCCAAAACAAGTTTATTGGGGAAATAGTTAAATAAGTTATCCAAAGTCTACCACTCATTTACCATGCAAAATTGTTAATAAAGACTTACTGGTAAGTTTCCGCCTGTCCCGACTGTGCAAATCGGACCTTACTCCAGCGACAAATGCCCACCAGCATGCGACTCAGACCTTACTCGAGTGACAAAGGCCCACCGGCACTGAGATCTAAGCTGCATGGCGTTTGACGGCCGCTTTCCTACTGTGTGACTCTGACCTTTCTCCAGCAATGGAGGCTGACCTGCGAGGCCACATGAGCAGCACAACCCTTCTCCTCTGGTAAGGCCTACACCTGTGTTCTGCTCCACAGAGTGACGAAGGAACTTAGAGTTACAAAGGAACTCCAACTGGGAGGGCCCATCCTTGTTGCTGGTTGAGACTTGCAGTATGGAATCAGCCTCAGGCTCAGGGGTCCTCGGGATTGGGAGGAGAGCCCTGCTCCTCCACCCCACACCGCACCCCTATCCCCGACCAGCTACCTGAAGATCCAGAAGCTGAAGCCACTGCCTAACCACCATAGGCTTCAAGGCTGAGGCCCACATGTTTCCTGTCCACACACTGGACACTCTGGTACTGAAGCCAAACACTCCCCCACTATCGTAGGTGTAGTCTGAGCCATGCACCCCAGCAACTGCCTGGGGTCCCAGGGCCCAGTGGTCCTCAGTCAGTTACCACGCTGGGTTTAGTTTGACATCCAGGTAAATTAGGGTCTGTAGAGTCCTTTGTGAGCTGCCTGGATAGTCAGTAACTCAGCACCAGTCATCTGACATTCAAAATGACAGGACAAAGGGGCAAAATGCAGTCTCAGAACAAAATTCCACGCAGAACAAGTACAGGACAAAATGACAGGAGAACTAGGAAACCACACACCTAAAATTTCTGAAATGATCACATCGGAAGTAAAGAAACAACTCCATCAGGCCACAGAAGAGATTAAATCTGAAATAATCTCTCAGGCAAAAAATGAAATGAAAATAATAATGGAAGAAATACTTCACACATACAGAGAAGAAACAGATAAAAGACTAGAAGATCAAAGGCAACAAATGGAAATGTTAACATGAGTAATTCAGGAATGAATCAGAACACATGAAACAGTCTCAAAGAGATTTCTAGGAAATGAAAACAGCCACTGAAAGCTTGCAAAACTGCTTGAATGAATCTGAAGATAGAATTTCAGATCTTGAAGACAGCATGACAGCTAACGATTGTGAAAGGAAGAATCTCTTAAAGTCAACAAGGAACGAGGAGAAATCAATCCAACAGCTGTAAGATGAAGCAAAGAGAAATAATGTGCGAGTAATAGGAATCAGTGAAACAGCAGGAGGCAACACAAATGACATAAAAAGAATATTTGCAGAAATAATAGCAGAAAATTTCCCAAGCATGGTAAAAGCTACTGATGTGCAAGTAAATGAAGCATATAGAACTTCAATGAGCCACAACCCAAATAAAACCACACCCAGACATATAGTAGTCAAGATCTCAGATATGCAGCAAAAGAACACAGTATTAAAAGCTGCTAGAGAAAAGAAGCATATCACCTATAAAGGAAAGCCCATCATAATCACAGCAGACTTCTCAACATAAACCATGAAATCAAGAAGAGCTTGGAGCGAGGTATTACAGATTCTGAGACAAAACAGCTTCCAACCCAGACTGATGTATCCTGCAAAACTATCCTTCAAATTCAATGGAGAAGTAAAATATTTCTATGACAAAGAACAATTGAAAACTTTCATGACTACCAAACCAACATTACAAAATGTACTGAAAGATATTCTAGACAGAGGAAAAGGTGACCACCATCTCAACAACAACAATAGAAAGGAACTCTTAAGCAGAAAAAGAAATTAAACAGCAAAAGTAGGAAAGCAACATCAAGTAAACAGCATGACAAGAATAAGCCAACGTATAACAGTTATAACCATCAATGTAAATGGCCTCAATTCACTAGTCAAAAGAAACAGACTGGCAGAGTGGATTAAGAGACAGAATCCCACAATATGCTGTATACAGGAATCACACTTTACTCAAAAGGAAATCCACAGACTGAAAGTCAAAGATTGGAAAACAATCCTCCACGCAACAGGTTCCCAGAAAAAAGCAGGGGTAGTTGTTATGTTTGCAGACAATGTAAGCTTCAAACTGATAACAATCAAAAGGGACAAAGAAGGCCACTATATATTAGTTAGGGGAAAACTGCAAGAGGAAGAGATAACAATCCTAAACATGTATGTACCAAATACTGGAGCACCAAACTATGTAAGGCAAATATTAATGGATATAAAAAGCCAAATAAACAATAACACTATTGTAATAGGGGACATAAATACCCCTTTGACACAAAGAGACAACTTAAATGGACTAAAACTCAACAAAGATGTAACAGACCTGAACCAAATATGCGAATAAATGGACTTAGTAGATGTTTACAGAGTGTTCTACCCCACAACACCAGAATACACACTTTTCTCAGCTGCACATGGGACATTCTCTAAAATACACCACATTGTAGCCCATAGAGCATACCTACCTAAATGCAGAAGGATTGAAATTATCCCATGCATATTATCTGACCACAATGCAATGAAATTGGAAATTAATGACAAAGGGAATTCCAAAAGCTCTATAAACACTTGGAAATTAGACAACAACCTCCTGAATATACAATGGGTCACAGAAAAAATTAAAGAAGAAATGAAAAAATACCTACAGACAAATGAAAATACAAATACAACTTATAGGTATAAGGGATGCAAAGAAAGCAGTCCTCAGAAGGAAAATTATAGCGATGAACTCACACATAAAGAAAAGAGAAAGAGAACAAATAAATAGCCTAATGTTACACCTCAAACTTTTAGAAAAAGAAGAACAAGTCAAGCCCAAAGCCCAAAGAAGGAAGGAGATTATAAAGCTTAGGGCAGAAATTAATGCAACTGAGATGAAGAAAACTCTACAAAAAATAAGTGAATCAAAGAGTTGTTTTTTTGAAAGAGTAAGTAAAATTGATAAACCTCTAGCCAATCTTATCAAAAAAAGGAAGGAAAGAACTCAAATTCATGCAATAAGGAATGAAAAGGACGAAATCACTACAGATCCTACAGAAATTCAAAAGATCATTAATACCTACTTTGAGAATCTTTACTCCAATAAGATAGAAAACCCAGAAGAAATCAACAGATTCCTAGAAAAGTACGAATTACCAAAGCTGAACCAGGAAGATATAAAAACTCTGAACAACCCAATATCAAGTAATGAGATTGAAAATGTCATTAAAAACTTACCAACAAAGAAAAGCCCAGGCCCTGATGGATTCACAGCAGAATTTTATAAAACATTCAGTGAAGATTTAATGCCAACACTCCTCAAACTCTTCAATGAAATTGAAACGGAAGCAATTCTCCCTAACTCATTTCTGGAGGCAACTCATTTTGGTATTATACTAATACGAAAAGCAGAGAAGGACTCAACCAAGAAAGAGAACTATAGGCCAATCTCCCTAAATAACATAGATGCAAAGATACTCAATAAAATACTAGCAAATAGAATGAAGCAAATCATAAGGAAAATTATACACCATGACCAGGTTGGATTGATTCCAGGAATGCAGGGGTGGTTCTATATTTGCAAATCAATTAATGTAATATACTATATCAATAGAGTCAAGACAAAAAACCACATGATCATCTCAATAGATGTGGAAAAACTTTTGATAAAGTCCAACATGCATTCATTTTAAAATCCCTAGAAAAAATAAGAATAGATGGCCGCCACCTCAATCTAATCAAAGCCATCTATGACAAACCAACAGCCAACATCATACTAAATGGACAAAAACTGAAAGCTTTCACTTCAAAGACAGGAACAAGACAAGGATGTCCCCTGTCACCACTACTATTCAACATAGTTCTAGAAGCATTAGCCAGAGCAATTAGACAAGAGAGTGAAATAAAAGCAATACGGATAGGAAAGGAAGAAGTAAAACTATCACTATTTGCAGATGACATGATTCTTTATATGGAAGACCCCAAAAACTCCACAAGAATATCCCTTCAATTAATCAACAAATTCAGCAGAGTAGCTGGATACAAAGTCAACACCCAAAGATCAATAGCATTCCTATACACAAACAACAAACAGACTGAGAGAGAAATTAAGGAAACCATGCCTTTCACAATAGCATCCAAGAAACTGAAATATTTAGGAATTAACCTAACAAAAGAAATAAAAGACCTATTCATTGAAAACTACAGTATCCTGATAAAAGAGATTGAAGAGGATTTCAATAAATGGAAAAACATTCCCTGCTCATGGTTAGGAAGAACCAACATTGTGAAAATGGCCATACTACCAAAATTGTAGTACAGATTCAATGCAATTCCCATTAAACTACCATCAGTATACCTCACAGATCTAGAGAAAACATGCCTTAAATTCATCTGGGACCAGAAGAGACCCAGAATAGCAAAAGCAATTCTGGGCCACAAGGTCAAGCTAGATGGAATCACAATCCCTGACCTGAAATTATCCTACAAAGCTACTGTAATAAAATCAACCAGATACTGGCTCAAAAACAGACCTGATGATCAATGGAACAGACTGGAAGATACAGCCACAACCACAAACACACTCACACACCTACTCTTTGACAAAGGGGCCAAACAACCTCACTGTAAGAACGACAGCCTTTTCAATAAATGGTGCTGGAGAACTTGGCTTGCCACTTGCCCAAGACTGAAAATAGACCCAAGTTTACCACCATGCATCAAATCAAGTCAAAATGGATCACAGATCTCAATATTCAAACAGAAACACTAAACCTATTGGAAGAGAAAGTAGGTAAAAATCTTGAAGACATAGGAGTAGGCAGAGAGTTCATGAAGAAAAATCAAACTGCAAGGGAAACACTTCAAAGAATCAATAACTGAGACCTCATTTTACTGAAAAGTTTTTGCACATCTAAAGAAATCACCAGCAGAGTAAAAAGAAAACTCACAGATTGGGAAAAAATCCTAACTGGTTGTTCCTCGTACAAAGGCCTTCTATCTAGAACATACAAAGAATTAAAAAACATGAACCTGTCCAAGTTCAAAGACCCAATCCAGAAATGGGCATCTGAGATGAACACACGCTTCTCAGATAAAGAAATACAAAGGGCAAATAAATATATGAGAAAATGTTCTACATCTTTAGTCATTCAAGAAATGCAAATGAAAACAACACTGAGATTTCATCTCACCCCAGTAAGATTGGCCAGCATCAAGAAATCATCCAATAACAAATGCTGGCGAGGCTGTGGAGAAATAGGAACTCTGCTGCACTGCTGGTGGGAATGCAGCCTGGTGAAACCACTGTGGAGAGCAGTTTGGAGATTCCTCAACAAACTAGGTCTAGAGGTCCCAGCCAACCCAGCTATTACTCTTCTGGGTATATTCCCAGACGATTTGAAAACGTCATATCACCGTGATATATGTACACCCATGTTTATAGCAGCACAATTTGTAATAGCTAAATTGTGGAAGCAACCCAAATGTCTGTCCACAGAGGAATGGATTTAAAAACTGGCATTTTTACACAATGGAATGTTATTCAATTATAAAGAAGGGCAAGCTGGAGGCTTTTATCAACAAATGGTCATGGTTAGAGAGCATACTCATAAGTGAGGTAAATCAGATGTGCATGTGCAAACCGCATATTGTATCATTAGTGTAGGAACGTGGAGGTAGGAATATAAATTGGGAGGTATGAAGAGAGACTGCTCAAAAGTAGAGAGCAATCGGGATGAATGGAAGGAGAAAAGGAAAAGGGGGATAACTGTGTAGGTATATATATATGTGCAGGATGGCTGACATGGTTGCACTATTGTCTCATGTCATTTTGATGTAAGGAACAATTGATGATTAATTGTTTGATCCATCTGGTGTGTCTATTTGCATTGTCCTGAGCATACACTTTGAAGTTATCAATGTGTACTACAACAATCATTGCTGATCCCCTGCCACCTTATCTGTATAGTTCAGTTTTTGTACTGTTCTTGTGCTGCTGTGTGTCTGTTTGTTGGTGTTTTTGTTCTTTTACTTTTAAAATAAAAAATTTAAAAAAAAACTTACTGATAAAAAGTTAGCAAAATATTCATCTGTCTCTATTTCCACTCACATGAGCATTTGAAAAATATGTTCTTCAAAATTAAATTAAATTAATTTCTTCTCCTGATTTAAAAAAAATTATTAAATAAATGACATTTCATTATTTTAAAAATACATTTGAAGTCATATTAGCTATGCACATAAATAGTTTTGATCAGGAATCTTCTGCAAGACCTTAATTCACCTTGAGTCTCATTATATTTTTCACAGAACATTTGGAGGAATAAATGAATGAGTTTCCTTAAGTTATATTCTTTGGAATGCCAACGTATTTATTTCATCAGTATTTTAAAGAAATTAAAGTGAACAATTGCCAGTTTTTATACAACCTCTTACATGTGGTTTTCTTTTTTCTCTTTTTAGGAAATACCACAGGAAAATGGGATATTTATCGCATGCTCAAATCTCCACAACACACTGAATTTGAGAACAATTGTTTCACAATTAATGTCCCTTTAAAAAATCTTGATAATTTAAAGATAGATATAAATTTAATATGACTAAGCGCATCTCTTCACTCAAGGGCATAATAATTATAATATTGAATTTAATGATTAACATTATTTGTATTTTATCTTTTGAAAGTGATTGGATTGACTGTTTACCTTACATGTTTTCCATTTTTCTGATGCATATAGCATTTTACCAGGTGTTACCTATAGACAGTATCAGAAAGCACAGGTAGTTCAGCACAGGAAGCATGCTTCCGCCTTGGTGAGTTGTATCCCAGGCAGCACTCGTTCTCTATAGTTCCCATCACATAGTGGTAAATGTATCTCACAGTTGGATACACAAAATTAAGTCATTTAATGGATTTGTAGTTCAGCTGATTGAGGTCCACAGGTCTCTGTGCACGTCTGGAAGCCATTTTATTTCTTCTGTAATTGTCAGTCACTGTCATTTCCACTTGGTTGCTGTTCTGTGACTAGTCAGGATATAAGGTACTAAAAATGGTACCAGAACAGTGATAAAATGCTGTTCCAAAGGTACTACGCATACACACACACACACACACACACACACACACACACACACACAAAACCTCACTGGAGTTTGTTTATACTATTATAAGTTAACTTTTTTCCTGATGCAATTGGGATGTGTCTGCTTACACTAAGCACACAATTTCACACTGTTTTATATTAAAACAGACAGAATAAAACATATAGAGGATATTAGAGAATAAATTTAGTAGTATCAGAATTTCAATACTGACATCAGGAAGTAACTAATTTACCCAAAGCCCTTTGATACTTTTCTGTATTTCAGTTAGCTTAAAGTAGTTATGGTTGCTTACAAAAGTAAATTCGTATCCACCTTCTTCCTTCCAGTGAACACCTGTATACTTTCTGACATATCACCTCAGGGAACAGATTCAATCTTTGGAAAGTGACTCTGGCTCAAAATGATTTAGTGTGAATAGTTCACTGCTTTTAGGAACTTGCCAGGATGCAAGGATTCGTTCTTCATTTTTCAGTGCCAGCAACTTTCTTATTCGAAAATGACAAACACAGCATTTTTTTTTGCCTTGACTCTGTGAGAACATTAGCAAATCTCAAGTAAACAGCAGCTCTGCATTCTGGAATAGTTTTGAAAGGCAGGCTGAATTCCAGATGGGAAACTCAAGCTGGTCATTCAAATACAGTTTTTACAAACACTGTGGAAATTAAGTGAAGTCTCCTTTGTTTGCCTTACATTCCATCTAAATGGTTGAATTAAAAGTAAATAATACTTAGTTTTTCAATATAAGAAATTTTAAAACTTTTACAGTTATTTAATACAAAGTTAGAAGACTACATATTTGGTTGCAGTCTCACATTTAAAGAGAAGACACTACATATTTATCACTTTTTTATTACTAATGTTTAGAAAAAGTGTATCCCCAATAATGAAACATAATTAAAATATTACACAGAGAAGTGGCCAATGGAAGTCATTTTTGACAAAAGCACATGTACAAATCTCATAGTAAAATACATATTTTTGTCAGGGCTACAGTGCTGCTTAGTGGTAGAGCTACTCCCTCACGCCCACTAGCCCTGAGTTTGATCTCTAGCACCACCACAAATAATGTACATTTGAAGAATTGAGGGATATTTTAACTCAGTTGCATATACAAACCGTGAGACCAAAATAAGACAAAGTGATTGAGGTCCAAACCACAGGACAGTTGAGCAACGGTGGAATTGTAAGTTATGCACTTTGGTTACTGTATTTACTGCTGATGCGTGTCTATGGCTAGTAAACATAACCAACACTTCAAGTTCTTGTATAGTCTTCATTAGTCGAAGTTTCTATGAGGTATGTTTCTAATAACATGTTAATGCAAACCAATGAGTCAGAACTGAAAGGTCTGTAAGTCAGAAAGAAAAAATATCTACTACTTGAGGAAAGGTGTTTGTTGAATAGGAGTAAATGAGCAAAGAATGTGACACATACATGAAAAATACATCAGGGAAGATGGGAGAACACCAAGAGGAATTAAAAAGTGAACTGTGCATGTACTAGTTGTCCGTAATGAACACAATTAGTATGCAATACAAGCATATATGAATACAATATTTAAACAAGAAAGAAATGTAAAGCCATAAGCTGTGAAAGAAAGGATCGCTCTGAAATGAACCAGGGAAACAAAAGGGGCGTGGCCTGAACCTTTTGGAGGATCAAGATTATAGAGTGATTTGGCATTAGACTCAAAAAAACCAGCAGAAATAATTGTATAAAATTAGCACAAGTTCCTAGTGATATTGAGTAACTGTCATTGCATTGTAGGGACATGTTTATAGGACAATTCTAGGAGCCAGGAAGACATAGCTACATTCTGGAACAAAGCTGAGGAAAATACTTAATGTGTACTTGAACTCAGAGAGTAAAATAATTACCCTAATTGTGGCAAGTAATACCTTAACATAAACTTCAGATGAATTTTAGGATAAAACAGGGATTTTGTACTGTGTATTGCTATGTATGAAAATATATTGTGTATAAATAAATTGGGAGATGAGATGGATAAATGCATAGAATTCATGAGATAGTAATATCCAATATCTTCATAGGAAAAGGTCCACTAAGTAGTCAATAAAGTAGTAATTTTCTTTTCTATGATAATGGGTGTCTGTTTGTCAATATGTTTTTGTACTTTTATGTTTCTAAAATAAAAAAAAAAAAGTAGTAATTTTCTGTGTCCAACCTGCGTCATTTTATGGTAAGGGATATTTGGAGACCAGCAAAATGTTGGATACTACTGTTTCAATATTGAAAATTAAATAGTAATTTAAATCAAATAACATGGTTTGATTTGGTTTTTATTGTCATGGAGTGTGTAAGAGTTACCTGTTGCTAGTGATTTCTAGAGACCAGGTTTGAGTTCACCACCTATGTCGTATGCTCTTCTATTGTACTCTACATGGTGCTTGCCGAAATCATTCAGATGATTCTCGCTCATATAATTTTTATTTTCAAATTGTGAAATCATCATCAGCAATAGGAACAATGTGCATTCATATACTTTAGAGTTTTAAGCATTGAATTACTGGTTATGTTTTTACCTATGGGTCCATAATGATTTTGAAGTATTAGGTATTGCACAAATAATTTTCGCACAAAACTTTGAATTATGTTTCAAAGCATATAGGGTTGAACATGTAAAATACCTTGAACTTCTAATGATCAATAATAGCTATAAAAATGTATAGAGACTCTACAATGAACCTTATAATAAAATATACTGTGGACAAAAGCGCTATCATATTAATGTAGAAAGTTTCTAGTTAGAATTAGCAATAGACAATAATCTCTGAATGTGCACAATTTCACCTGAAAAATCATCATTTTCATAATCTTTTTAGATGATTTTTAAAGTAATGAGATAGGAATGAAGTTTATTAAGAAGTTTGCTGTCTTTCTGCTGCTATATCAGAAAAAATACAAAACATACAACACTGCATTACCAAACTGAAAATTAACATCTGAAGGAAAACAATGATTTATTATGAATATGTAATTTGTATACTGCTAAGAAAAATGGCTTTTTATTTTGTTCTTGTGTTCTTTTAAATATTCAACAGAATTAAGCAAAACAAGATTTGCAAAAGTAGAACAAAAATATATAATTTAAAAATTGTTATGAAGGATATATTTTATAAGAAACATTAAATCATGTAATACTTTGATTAAATAATTAACCTGTGGATTTGTTAATTGATTATATTATATACAGAACCAATGTTCTTTTAAGTTTTATTTTTCCATATTTAAAATGCAATGATCAAATATAATAATAAGAAAGAGTTGTGTGTTACCTGAATTTAGAGACATTTTATTTGCATATATGTGATGTATATAATTTTTTGGATTTAAAAATATGCATCTCCAAAATTCCAAAACTCTGCAAAGTTTCCTCATGTGAATTTGGTTATGCTTCCTTTTGGTTTTTGTACTTTCTTACTATAAAAATTTTAACATGTTTATCTTCTTAATAAATTTAAATTCTAGGGATGTATCTTACCACATTATAATTGTAGTGAGCTATAATCTAGGGTTCATTGAATAAATTATTCAAAGAAACTCCCAAGGACAAAACATGATTTAATGCCAATATAGTAAAAAGTTTTCCTTTCCTACTTTGAACAATATGTATTGTCTTCACAAGAATCGAGTGGACAACAAATTTAGAAAAAGAAATATATTATTCATGTTTTTTTCAGATAATCATGCAAATGCTATAACTAATCCAAGTAAACATAGATTTCATATTATTTACAGCATGGTTCCTTATCCTTTTAAAAACTTCAAATTTGAAGAATATTTTTACACATTACAGATGTTGGAATTAAGAATTTTGATATTACTTGCATATTTAATCATGAGTTATATATTCAGTGGTATAAATCTAGAATGTTTAAATGTAGCAGCTAAGATTTTCATGTAATGTTGTCACTTAATCTTATTATTTAGCTGAAAAGCAGAAAGACATTTATGCCTTCTGAACTTTTATACATTCCATTTCCTACATGTAGTAGCCAGTGTAGTAATTTTCACCTTACATAGTTTCATTCATTGTTATTTATAGTTTTGAAAATGCTAATTGTACATTGGTGTAGCAACTCACAACATAAATAAAATTGAGGAATTACTGTAAAATTTAACATAGGAAAGTATTTAAATGGGTTAAAAGACAGTATAAAATATTATCTATATACAGCAAGGCTTTACTCAGTCTTAAATATTTTCAGAAACTAAACTTGCAGTTGATTACACTATTACATTTACAAAAATGTAAAAGAATAAAAACAGTGCATAAGAAAAACACGTTTATGTAGTAATTGTAGTTATTAAATTCAAATGGATTATATTTTTGTGCTAATCCAAAGAGTTTCATATCTTTGAAAAGTATTCTTATATCCATAGACTTCTAGACAAACTTGCTGTAGTAGATTACATATTGTATTAGAGTACAGGGCATCTAAATTAACATGCTAATATTTACTTATTATATAATTATAATATATAACTAATGGATAAATAAACCCAGCAATATAAAACTTAACTATATCCAACATGTTGCATGCCAATTTTCCTTTTCCGTATCTTAGAAACTGAGATAACTTCTAGTTCTGATTCTTGAACATTTCTAAAGAAAAATCCCATGAGGACCCTTTATTTTAGTTTGCTATTCTGTTGGCCTTTGTCTTGGTGTTGTTGGTGCTGTTATTCCTTGCCACATATGTTATAATGTTAGTTGGTGATTTTACTGCATTACTAATGAAATATGTTAATCTATTACTATATATTTATAAAATTTATAATGTACATGTTCTGCTTCATACTGAACTGTATAACCCAAAGTCATACCTGAAAAATCTCCCACTTAAAATTGAATCACAATGGCATGGTTCTTGGTATTTTCTATCTCTTCTTTCCATCTTTGCTCTTCCCAGTGTTCAATTTTTTTAGCCTCTTGCAGATCTTTGAATATCATCTATACCCTGGTGATCCCAAAATTTATATAATAAGCACTTATTTTTTTTACTACAAACAAAATACTGCCCTTTGAGATCATTTTTATTAAAATAAATTGTATATAACAATGAGATTCAGTGTGAGGTCTCTGTGCGTGCGAACAGTGTGCCTTGATCACAGCCAAGCACCTCTTCAGCCCTCAGCCCACTTCCCAATCCCGAGATATCAGTGGGCTACTTTTTGGCTAGCTGCTGTATTTCTGCTTCCACGTATGAGAGAGACTTTATGGCACTTTTTTTTTCTGTGTCTGGCTTATTTCATTTAACACAATGTTCTTTAATTCTATCCACTTTACCCCAAATAACCTAAATTCAAACATTTTATGGATGAATAGCAACCCATAGTGTATACATAAAGAATTTAATAAAAAAGAGAAAACATACAAAACCATCAAAAACAAAATGAATTTCTGTGTTTTGTGTCAAGTCAATTTCACATGCAGTCATCAACTTTTGACTTCTTCTCTGGCCAGAAGCTGGTCATGTCTCTGTCTTCCTTTCTTCATTAACGCGACGCCAGACATTTCAAGAAATATCATTGGCTGTAATTTTCCATGAACATCCAAGTTCTAAAATCTTTTTACTACCAATTTGTAAAGTCAGGAATCTCATTGCTGAATTGTTATGGAAGCTTCACAGCTGATCTTTCTTTTATTTCTAAGTAGAATCTATTCCCAATATTAACAATGAATTGATCCTTCAGATCCCAAATCATAATTTATGACCCTACACCAAAATACTCCATGATTCTCCAGCACATTTATATTTAAAGTTTGTATGTTATTAGAAATGAAATAGATGAAATATAGTTTTTCACTGTTTTCCTGATAGATGTTAGCATAGTTTTCATTTTCTTCTATTTGAAACAGTACCAAAATACAGTTATACTTGAGAAATGTTACAGTTACTATAAAACCCATTAGTAGAAATAGATTTAACATATGAGCCTATAACAAAAACACACACATCTAGTACAAGAAAATAAGAATCAACTTAGTAATGTTTAAGCACCAAATTTTATTTTGAGAACGCTACATAAAAGAAGTATTCCTTCAATGTTACATTCTTATTTAAAATATAAAAGTTTAAAAAATAAAAGGTAAGCAAATAAATTTTTTGCTAAAGAAAATGAAATTGTGTGCAACTTTTTAAAAATGGCTTACACATAGTGGCAGATGATGTTATTTTTTCAAAAATAACTTATCAGTAGTGTAATGTTTATGTGTTAACCTCATTGGGCCAAAGAACATGCAAATTTTTTTTCAAACATTATTCTGTGTATACCGATGAAGACAATTTTGGATATGATTAATATTTATATCTGTATTATAGGTTCTCAAGGGAGGGTGGACTTAACATAGTAGTTGAAGTTCTGAAGACAGCAACATGTCTGTTTTTGTGTAAGGTAGGATATAATTATGTCTGATACTACGTAGACTGTACAATCGGCTTTGCTCTTACTCAAATGGAAACAAAAGATTTTGTTCTCCACTCAAATGGAAACAAACGATTTTCTTAGGTTCCCAGTTGTCTAACTTGCCTTGCAGATACAGAGACATGTAACTTTAAAACTAATTAGAGTTGATTAATTCCTGAAGATAGAGAAGACCATATTCTTCTAAGTAAAACTGAAAAATAAATTTTTGATATTTACAGTGCTTCTAGAGGAGACAATTTTATGGATGAGTTTGATAAATTTCTTTGATTTCTGAATTGAGTCCATAACATAATTAAATTTAAAGATGTTAATGACTCTGTTTTCAATAATGGCATACTCTGAGTCTATGTAGATATATTGCAAATTAAGATATAAAATAACACCACTGAATATTTCTAATCAAGTATTTATAGGTACCACAGTTTTAGGTAACTGAGTGTTTAATGCTTTTGAGCATTTTTTAAAACTAATCAGTATCATGGGACTGGCTGCTTGCTCCTAATGTTGTTGGAGAGAATGGAGAAAAATGATTGAGCTCAGAGATTTGAATTCCAATCCCGATCACCACCTAAACGTCTTGAAATCTCTGTGTGTGCTTTAGGAAATCCTTAGTCATAAGGCCAGGGCTGCTGAGAAAGAAATCAATTTCTAAGCTGCCGACAGGTGGTGAAACCTTTAAAAGATGTGGCTTAAGGAGAGGTCTCCAAGTCTTTGGGGATGTACCCATAAAGAAAGCCATGGAGATCCACCCACTCATTTTCCATCTTTTCTACGCCATGACCATGAGGAGAGCAACTTTCTCTGCCTCGTGGCTCCTGACAGTAGGTCCTGCACTCTCATAGGCCATACAGAGCGGAGACAAGTGGTGGGCCAGAACTCATGACACTGAACCACACAAAACTATTCACTTTATAAATTGATCATCTCAGGTATACATTATAGTGAGAGTAATCTAACTAACGCAAAATGTGATATAGCAAAGTGAAATTACTGCTTTGATTGTGTTTGGTGATGTCAATCAGCAGCCTTCAGAATTTGTTACAGGAAGAATTTTTAAAAAATTAGACAAGAACCCAATTAAAAAAAAAACCTATTGTACTATATAAGAAAAATATAATGGGTGATTCTGTGGCAACCCAAAAGACAAGAAAGCTGGTAGCATCATAAACATAGAGGATGATGACTTTTCAGGTAGAAATGAAGATTCTGCTGGAAATTGGCTTAGAGGTCACTCTCACTCCACCTTGGAAAGAAGCGAGTGTGCATCTAGCCCATACTTTGACACTCTATGAGAGGCAGAATTGTGGTTAATGGGCTCATTTATGTGGCAGAGAAAATGTTAAGCGACCAGAACATTTAACCAGCCATATGAATCCTAATGGCTACTTTCAACCAAAGTCGTGGTCGTAACCTGAAGAAAAAAGCTCCAGAGCAGAACTAGTTGAAAGGTTTTCAATTAAAACAGAAAATGAGTAAACATAAGGATTCAGCCACATCAGTTGTAGTTCGTAAGTAAATGCTGTAAACTGGGTGTTTGAGACCACTGTGAAGCGGCTCTGAGCAGGATTTATTATTAACCAGTTGGCTTTTCATGTTTACGGGTGAGGTTGCCTGAGGCCTAGGCCCCTTGCTGGGAGGTGGGCAGTGGACTTACGGTAAGTGAGCCTCTGTGAGCCACTGGTCCCCGCTGAGCCCTGTACTGCACTGTGTACTTAGAACACCCTGAGTAGAAGATAAGGCCACAGTTGAGGACATTTGACTCTAACCCCAATTAACTAACAGGAGAATGCAGCTGCAGAATTCTCACTCTTATGTGAAGGCCTTCCTGCGGTTAACATAGTTCTAAAACTGACATAATGTGTAACTGGGGGAAGTCTTAGAGGGATTCCCAAGTGCTTCTCAGATTCCTGCATTTTCTTCAGTATTCTCCTCCTTTGTTTAAAAATTTAACAAATACAGTCTGCCTCAACAAGTTCTTGGTCTTAATACAGAGAATCTTAAATTTTAATAGAGGGTTTGGAACCTCCCAGAACCTTGAAATTATTTCACCTGTCTCATTTTTTAAACTTAACGCTGTCCACTCACTTGGTAGATTGTGGACCTGATCAGTCTGCAATATGTAGGCACCTCATACGGTATTAATGTGATAACTGGGAAAATAAGAATATTCAGAAATTGAGGGATATCTCAAGAACTGGCAAGACCACAGTCATCACAGCCTCAGAGTTTCATAAATGCAAATTTGAAAATATTCCCAAGAAAGACTCATTTGAGTGGAGAGCCTGGAGCCCCCCTCTAACTCAGGACTGCCCGCTTTTGCAAAGGCTTCAGAGGCTGCTCCAGCAATCATGATCCATGTAGTGCTGGCAAGCAAAGCACGAGAGTTATGGGGTCACAGAGACTTTGCCTGAGATTCTGAAGAAACCCTTGGAGGCCAGGTGGTATGCGGTAGAATCAGAGTCCCTAAAAGGAATATTTAACATTGTGAGATGTGGAGTTTGGAGACTGAAGTCAAAGCCACTGCAGAAACCATAGGAAGATAGAAACCTTAAGTTTATTTGATCAGTCTTGGATGTCTATATTTCTTTTCCTGAGTATGCACTTTGAAGTTATCAATATGTACTACAACAACCATTAATTCCCCACCACCTTGTCTGTGATTCAGTATTGCTTGTACTATTCTTGTGCTACTTTGTAAATGGCTGTCTGTTAATGTTTTCATTCTTTTACTTTTAAATAAAAAAAGAAATATGTAGCACTCATTAATGAATGTTGAAGTCAGCAAAAGGAATCAATTTCTATGAGTAGCACCTGGGCTATAAGCATAGCAGTGACGCTGCCAAAGATCCAGAGATCCTGTATTTTATTGGTGTTCCTGAGGTACTGTGCCCAGAGCTCTAGGATTTAATGCTTCTCTTTATGGAATGTGGTTTTATTTTGGTCTAATCTCTAGGTACTATTTTCTACCTCTCCACTTTGGAATGGAAATGTGTACTGTACATTCTACCATTGTATCTTGGAGCTAAGTGATTGGTTTCTGGTATTTTCAGGGTCTCATAGCTAAGAGCCTTATGTCTCACAGAGTTCAGATTTGGCCTTTTGACCAATTCTATGATAAGCTGAGAAGATGCTTAGATGTAGACTAACAGCACTATGCAATGTGAGGAGGGGGTTGCCGGGTCCAGTCCTAGAACCTCAAATACCATAGTATGAATCTGAAATGCTCCCCAAGAGCCCGCGTGCCACAAGTGTGGTCCATGACCTGGCCCTGTTGGGACAGAGTAAACCTTCAAGATTTCAGGCCTATTGGAAATTCTTCAAGTCGCTGGAGACATTTCTCTGAAGGGAACAGTGGAACTTCAGCCTCTTCTTTTTTTTTTTTTTTTTTTTTTTTTTTTGCCTTTTTGAGACAGGGTCTTGCTGTGTAGTTCAGTCTGGCCTTGAGCTCACTTTGTAGCCCAGGCTTCGTCCTCTTTCTCATCTTCTCTTTCTCTCCCTGGGCTGAGGTGCTGAGTTCTCCACCATTTACTCCGAGCCATGATGCGATGCCTCTGCAGCCCTAGCTCTGAAACAGAAAGCCAAAATGAAACTTTTGTCCTTGTAAGTTGGTTATGTAAGGCATTTGCTATAGTGATGGAAAGGGAAAGTTCATTAACAAATACACTCATGGTGAACAAACACACACACACACACACACACACACACACACTCACACACACACACTCACATCTCTATGTGATGTGATTAAAATATGGTGACATTTTAAATTAAAAATTATTACAGTAAGACCTGTTATAATCAATCACGGTCAAACTAGTTAACTTTTCTTTGATCACAGTTATCCCGCTATTCTCTCCACTTTCTGAAATCATTCTAAAATACTCTTTTGTGAGTATTCTTCGTTGTACAGTGTGAATCACTTTTTAAAAATTACCTTTGAGGATAATTTTGACATTGGGGAAGGATCAGAAGTAGATGGTGCCAGATCTGGCGAATAGTGTGGATGAGGACATACGACACTGGTTTTGTAAAACTGCCTTTCCACTGAATGGTACTAGCAGCGTTCACATCATAAAGACACTCACAGAAGAGTACTGTAGGACTGCTTCAAAAATTGACGCTTACAGAAGAATAAGTGTGTTAAAACATTGTTTGAGTGAGATTAATGGCATTGTGTTTTTTTACTACAGAAAGCATTTTTATTTTAAACATTTACTTGATATGCTATTGATCACTATTTATACATATATTTTTTCAATAAGGAATTGGTTGATACTACTTTGGGAAGTGGGGGAGTCAAGGGTCAAGTCTAAAATTTACAGGGCTATAAATAAGTTAGAATATGTGGTTAAAACAAATGTAGAATCTTAAAGATTTTGGTAGATTGGCTCACTATATTTTGGGGAGTAGTATTTTTTCAATATTATATTGATAAATGTTAACCACAACTTTAAAGACACCATACAGCAACAAATTAGTGTGTGCCCTAAAATTAGGTATTATGGCTTAGGGAAATTGACATGTAAATTTG
This sequence comes from Dinomys branickii, assembly GCA_004027595.1. Taxonomy (NCBI): domain Eukaryota; kingdom Metazoa; phylum Chordata; class Mammalia; order Rodentia; family Dinomyidae; genus Dinomys; species Dinomys branickii. Next base: position 48,779 of record PVLD010000082.1, read on the forward strand.
ACAAACACCATTTCTCAACCCAGCAGTAGATAATTTGTTATAGTTTAATAGTGTACAGTCTTTTACCTGTGTCTTTGGTAGCCATGTTGTAATACCCCCAGTAGATGTAAGAAAATTTGTTAGTACATAACCCTGTATATATATACACACACACACACACACACACACACACATGTATATATATACATATATATATATAAACATTATTTGATACAGTTCCTATGAAAACATCAACAGTTTTTGCAAAATCAGAAAAGAATCATAAAATTTATAGGGAACCAGAAGGATCTCAAATAGCCAAACAGCAAAGATCCTGAACGAGAAGAGCAAAGGGGGATGTATTCAATACAGAATTCAAATTATGATGTTAAACTGTAGTGAAAATGGTATTGCACAAAAATAGACACAGAGACTAATGGAATGGAAGACACAGAAATATTCCATGCACTTTTAGACAATGATCTTTGGGAATGAATCCAGTGTACTCAAGAAATAATAGCCTCTTTAAAAAGTGACGTGGGAAGACTGATCATCCACATGGTGACGCACGAAACTAGATCTGTAACTCTTGCCATGTAATAAAATAAAATAAAAATTGGTCAAAGGTATAGACACAGAAACAGAAAAACTGAAACTACTATAAGATAAGATAAGGAGAAAGACTAAAGCCATCTACATAGGCAAGAACTTGCCCAGGATTCTAGTAGCATAAAAAATAACAAAAAGCAACCAATGCAATGATGTCATTAAGTTTCTGCAAAGCAAAGGAAAACAAGTCAACATAGTGAAGAAACAATCGTCACAAAGGGAAAAAACTGTAAGCTGCTCTTCTGGCACAGGACAGATACCAAAATTCAAAACAATTAGGCCCCCTCAAATTATGGGCAAAATCAAAAACCAAAATAGACAAGTTAAGAGACTAGACAGGTCTCAAAAGAAGTGGTACGAAGCGCCCAAATGTGCATGAAAAATACGTCCACCAATAGGTAAATGCAAATTTAAAAATCTCAGATTTCATCTTAACTCCAGTCAGAATATTTCTAAGAACATAGAAAACGAACACTGGCAAAATGTGGAGAAAAAAGAAAGCATTATTGTTGATCAGAATAAAAACGAGTACAACTTTTATAAGAATAGTATAAAGAGTTCTCAAAATAGTTAAAAATCAAAACTCCATTTGACCCAGGAAAACTTCTCTATCTTCCCCAAATGGATAAAGTCAAAAACCATTATGATACATGCGTACTCATGGTTATAGCTGGGAAGTTCACAATAGCTAAGCTATGAACACGACCTAAAAGTAAATCAACAGGAGAATGACTAAAAATATGTAGCATTATATGCATGCTACAATTTTACTCAGCCATAAAGATGAATTCACATCATTTGTAGAAAAAGAGATGTATCTTGAGACCGTCATGTTAAGTGAGATAAGTTGGACACAAAAAGTTAAATATCATGGACATTTTCTCTGTGAGACACCCAAAACCTAAATAAATTAAAGACTACAATAAAGGAAGAGTGGGAGACAACATTTTGGAGAAGGAGAAAGAGATCCGCAGAAGGGTGGAGAGAGAAAGATATAGGGGAAAGTGGATCAAAAATAATCAAATACAGGAATGTGTCCTCAAGTAAATGTAACGATAATATATTTGCAAACCTATAACATTAAAACATTGTTATGTTTTATCTCTCACCACCTACCTATGAAATACCTTATTACAAAATAAGTAAGCACAGCAAGAGACTAACAAAAACTGAAAAATGGAACAATATAGCAATGTATTTCTAAAATTTAGGTGAAGGGGCTGGGGGTATAGCTCAGTGGCATAAGCGCTTGCCTGGCAAGCGCAAGGTCCTGAGTTCGATCCCTGGTACCTGAAAAAAAAAAAAAAAAAAAAAAAGAAGAGAGGCCTTTATACTAGGGGAGGGCCATACTTTTAAAATTTAGGTGAATATGATCCCTCCAAAATATCTTATTATATTTCACTCTCTTCTTACATTGATGCGGTATGATACACTGTCCACACCATGAGATAAAGCGCAGTGAAAACATATGCAGGCTATGATTGACCTTCCGATTGTACATAACTTTAATTAATGTCAATTCTGCCAGAAATGTGGCAGAAATTTCTTCACCAGCAATTTGCATGCTCTTCAGTAAGATATATTTCTGAATTTGTGTAAAGAATGCTTACTTACAGTAAATGATGTTGAATCACTCATTTTGTGTAACACCTCGCTGAAGTCTTCCGTATCTCTGATTCAACAGGACAGCATTAGAGCATGTTTCCTTCACGGCTTCTAACACAAATGCAACCTCATTTTCATCTTAGTAAAGCACTTACCATGTTTCTTGACCATAGTATTGAAATTTGGGGTATGACAAAAAACTAACGTAAATTGTTTCCTTTGTTTTACTTTTATGAATAGATTTCTTTTCCCCCCCAGGATTTGGAGACAGATTTATTTAATGTTGGACGGGCAATGACAGCGAATCAGTCCCTATGAAAATAGCCGGGTGGTGGCGCACACCTGTAATCCCAGCACTTGGGAGGCTGAGGCAGGAGAATCCTTGCAAGTTTGAGACCAGCCTTGGCTACAAGGCAAGTTCAAGATCAGCCTAAACTACATAGAGAGACCCTGTCTCAAAAAGACAAAAAGCAAACAAACAAACAAACAACAAGTAGATTATTCCTAAAACCACTGTCTACCTCTGAAAAAAATTAGGATAATTTTGAGAAAAGAGTTTTAGAGTCTTAGTGACCTTCTCAAGGCTAGAAAGTCTCTCTCCTTTAACTGTGGGGCTGATTGCCTACGACTGAATTGTGCTTGGGAAAAACTTTAGTTTTATTTTATAATATTTGTATTAACTGACTGACTAGTATTAACACTGGCTCAGATATTGGGGTTAAAAATCAGACAAAGGAAAGCAGACAGTCATGTAGAAGAGGTGAGAAGATCTCTTTTCTAAATGACCTGACATTTGGCTTTGTAAATAAAATGAAGGGTTGAAGGGAGGGGCGGGGAATGGGGAAAAACGAAGCACCAAGATAGATCGTGTACACGTACAAACTCCCTCTGGTGAAGGTGATCATTAAGTATATCTAAAATATACTAATAAAATTAATTTTTAAAATATTGAGGTCAGAAAATGCAAAGTCTACCTACAGGAGGGGTTCCGGAATGCCAGGCTACCTGAGACTCTGGGGGGCAGGGCTTCGGCTCCTCATACCGGATATGAAAGTTAGCCCAGGAGACGGACCTACAGCGGGACCACAAAGATGCAGAGAAAGACACTTCTCCTTCTAGCTGAGACCCTCCACGTGAAAGATACTGAATCAGACAGTGGAAGGAACAGCTGGAGACCTCATGCTCATCAGGAAAACTGTACGGTTCTATGATTTGGATTATGTCATGGGCATAAGAACATATAGCCACCAGCCTCTCCAACTCAAAATCTTCCAATTGGAAACCAATCATGGGACTCTCAAGTCAGAGTCGTCTGAGGAGTCAAGAGCTTGTGGACTCACAGGAAAGGATGCTATCGAAATTTAAAAACGCAGGAGTAAAATAGGTTTGGAGGATTCTCTGAGTGAGGAGAGTATATTCTTCTCTGGTGGAAAATTTTACTTTGGGCTTAAACAAACTGCCAGTGTGACTCTTGTACTGTAGGGCCATTATAAAATAAACTATATGTTAACTGAACACAATCACTGCTATATCATGAGTTAATCTGGCAACCAAGGAGACTGTGAAGTGATGACCTGCGAGGCAGCATGTGAATATGCTGGTCTAAGGGATTATTCCATGTGTAGTGAGAGGGGGATGATGTGACATGTCAGTAGCCACTGAGCATAGTGCACAATTTAAAACTTATAGAGTGTTTCTGGAAGGCTCCACGTAATACTTAGAAAATTGAAGTCCTGGAGAATAAAGATGTGGATGATGTAAGACTACTATGCTGTCAAACTTTTATATAAAACTGGTATTGAAGTCAGAGAACTTATCCAAAAAAATTCAGAATCCATGGCAAACAGTACCTTGTCTTTAGTTTCAGTTCTAAAATTTACATAATGTGGTTTGTATTTGTGTAAAAATTATTCAATATTCCCTAAAACAAGATCATCAAAAAAGAAGATCCACCATATTTAACTTCCTTGCTTTTGAGAGAACTTTGTAATATACTGTTGAAAATTATATCAGGGAATTTATAACTGGCTCTAGAGTTTCTGTTACAATTACTTTCCTGTATACTTTTATGGATTTTGAATTTTTTCACTGGTATCTTTTTCTATGCTATCTGTTTACCTACCTATCTACCTATCTATCACCTGTTTATTTGGCATTAAAAATTTTATTGTATGAGTATCTATCTTATTATTTGGATATAAAATTAATATAGCCATAAAGAAATTATAAACACAATTTCTAGTTTACAAATATGAATTAGAACATATGTACAAATGTGTACTTGTATCCACGTATTTATGCTCTAGTACATGGCTTTTTCCCAGTATCTACAAGGATCTGATAACAGGATGCCCCAACCCTCAGCCATAAGATAATATGCTCAATTTCTTTAATGTCAAATGGCATGATATTTGCAGGTAAACTGTTCATCTCTCATACACTTTAACTCATCTCCATGTTACTTGTAATACTGAACACAATGTTAATGTTATATTAGTAAGCATCATAATTTATTATTTGGAAAAATTGGTAACAAAAGGCCTACTGCACGTACAATTCTTTTGTTAGATATTTCTATGTATGCTTTATTTCTGTATATGGTTTACATGCATAGATACAGAATCTGTGTAAAATCATTTCCAATGTACCTAACATTTCAGGTTCTCTTTATTATATGCAATATATGATAAGTTAATGCATGTTTCTGGAGCACAATGACTGTCCTCTAAGATCTCCTTTTTGCAATGTTTTCATACTTTCCACATGTGCCTCACTAATTTAAGTGGAAAACTTTAAATAAATAAGAAAAGCAGTTTGTTTTTGTTTTTGTCTTTGTTGTTGTTATTTTGTTATTTTTTCTCTTTGAAATACAAAAAAGAAAAGCCAAAGTAGTTGCTTTGCTTTGCAATATTTCTGATATTATTTCTCTAGATAAAATAGCCTCTCTTGGAACCAAAATCATTTTATGGAAAGAAAAGCAGTATCCCATCCTGGGTTATGCCTACAATCACTAGCAGTAGTAAAATATAGGCATGAAGTAAACTTTCTCATTATGAGGTTCCATGTAGCTATGATATGCTTTACTCCAAATACAGTATACTACTTACTACTCATTTATATTAACAATATATATAATAGTATATATATATATATATATATATATATAATAGTATATATATATATATATATATATATATATATATATATATATATATATAATCCCTAAAGCAGTCTTCACCTTAGGCAGCTAAATCTAACAACTGTAGCAGGGTTTGATGATGCATGCTTGTAAACCCAGGTCTCTGGAATGGCTGAGGCAAATTCAAGGGATGTCTAGGACTTCAAGTGAAGTCTTACCAAGAAACTTGGCAAAATGCTATCTTAAAAGAAAAACAAAACAAAACACCTGATGTATGGCTTCATATGGCCATAGGTGGGGCTTTCTTAGAGGTGGCTGGATCTAGAATATGTGATGCTGGAATTGATTCATGATGCAATGTCTTAAACTCACGGACATGAGGATGAAGGGTGTGAGTGCTACCTGCCCTGGGGAGCCTGGGGAACATGTAAGTGGCAGAAAGATGCTCCTAAGGCCATTAATTGTCTTTTACTACCTTGTGTAAACCATGAGCTGTTGATCCTCTGCGATGTCTGTCTGCGCACACACTCTGCCATGGAGACAGCTGATCATGAACTGAAACCTCTACAAACTATGAGCTAAATAAACCTTTTCCCCTTTAACTTTGGCTGTTGGATATTTCCTGAGGTGTAAGTTTTTCGGTGGTACTGTATTTTTTAGTATTTATGCTATTCTACTTCATATAACTATTTGGCTTACGTATGTTCACCTTAGCATTCAGAACACTTACTGATTATTTTGATTTTTAAAAACTGATATCATGCAGCACAATTTGTTCTGGAAAAACAAGGTAAAAATTATTAGATATTTAGGTACTGATTTCTAAGTATTTGTCTTGGGCTACTTAGCAACTTAAGACCTGGAGGATAATCCTGAATATCCTTTAATTTTAATTTCCACTTCAGCAACAAAACTGATATATTCTAGAATATAGCTCAAAATCGTAATTCAATTATATCAAAGTCAATTTAAAGTCAAACAAATCTGAGCATGTCCTTGGTTGATCAAGGCTGAAGTATACCTTTGGTAGACTATAGGAAAATAATTTTTATATTTGAGGGTGATATTTAAAGAAAGAAAAATACAGAATTTTTCTTTGGTATATAACACACACACACACACACACACACACACACACACACACACACACACCAAATGAAAGAAAGAAAAACAAAGTTTTCAGGTACAGTAGAAATAACTTTCTCATCTTCTTCCCTGTCAGTATCTTTCTTCATGACTATTCTTCTAACCTCACACACTACCTGAACACAGCAATCTAAGCGGTCCTGACAGGGCTATGTCTGAGGAAGACATACAGATTGTGATGGCTACAGTGTTCAAAAATTAAGAATAATAACACTGATATTAAAGCTAGTTGACAATTTCTTGATAGGTACTTTGTCATACTGTCTAAACTTCTAACATTCTCTTCTGGTCTCCACAGAAGTAAGTATAGTATGTGGCCAGGAATGAACATATATGTATATCCTCCTTGAAGAAACAACTCTTCCAGGTTGTAATGTCTTGCTCTATTTCTCATTCTTTATGCCCTTATTGGCCTGGCTGCAGCAGGACACTCAACTGCTTTTAATGACTTTCATTACTCCCTCTTATTTTCTAGGTTAATGACATATTGAAAGTGCTAATGGCATAAAATTTTCAAATGGCTCACGCAGTGTTCGTAAAAGGGGCAGTATATTTTACTTTATATGAGTACAATTTTTTTCCTAGTGGATTAACTGCAACATTTTGCTGCTTTGTAATTTCTCAATTTAATTGAGAGGGAAAAAAGAAAAATGTATAGTCTATAAGCGAAGTTGTGGTTACAAAAGAGGTCACGGCCTATAACCTCCATCAGCGATTACAGGAGGGTTATTTTCATGCTGAGGCAAGAAAGTAGAAAATCATAGCTGCCATGCTACTATCACTTTTCTTTCTTAAAATCTGTGATTCATAAGAAATGTGAAAACCCAGTGCTCAGCAGTCATACAATTTTTCTACCTCAGTTTCAAGCTGTACCTCTTTAAAGAGAAATTATAGAAGAAACATTCAATTAAGATCTATTCTAAATTTCAAACAAATGACAGTTTTACATGTTTAATTATAGTGCGTTTACATGAACAAAAATGATGTAATTTCTGAGTATGCCATTTTAATTCATATGCAGTATTTGGTTAGTTATTCTCTTTCATGGTGGAAAAGGCACTGACGTTATTAGGAGTATTTTAAGAAAAAAGAAATTTTGAAGATAGTGCACATAGATAAAGAGGAGAGTGATTGCACCTATGCAGTCAGGTCTGCAGAGGGTAAGAACAGTGTCACAAGCGGCCCTCCTGTAAACCTGGGCGTTATTTGCCAATGGAGTTCCGTTTCTTGATACAAATCAGCTTTTGGAGACCATTATGTCATTTTAGCAGCAGCAGCCGTGTGCCATAATGTCTTATAAGTTTCCTTAGAAGTGTCAAACAGGGGCTTCTTGTCACTCTTCAATTAGAGCAGTTTCTCAGAAATTAAAAAAAGAAAATGGGGGTCTCACAGAAGTAAGACAGGAAAAGTAAGGAAGGGGAGATGCGGTCTGCTACAGACTAATTTTAGTTTAGTGTCACCAGTTTCTCTGGAGCATAATTTGTATCGTAAAGGTAGAACAATGTTAAGACCCGGAGTCAGGGGCCAGGGGTGTAGCTCAGAGGCATAAGCACCTGTCTGGCAAGCACAAGGTCCTGAGTTTATTCTTGGTACAATAAAAAAGAAAGAGAAAGAAGACCTGGAGTTAGGCTCTTGTATCCATCTCACTGTCTTTCGTTAGTGGTGAACCTCAGTGTCTTCCCCACTAGGGAGTCAGACTAAGGAAACTTCCAAAGAAGAATACAAATCTGAGTGCGTGACAGACAGAATTAATGGCAGCTGGGGGATGGATGGCTGCCCTGGCCTGCGAAACGCCTCTGTGTCAGTTAGTCTCCATCTCAGAGACGTGCTACCGTAAGAAGTGCTAGTCTGATGGGCTGTATCACTGGCTACCACCCATCTCCTTTGGGTAAGAGGTTCACTTTTTTAAAAGTTAAATGCTTTAAAAAAACTTTATTAGTGCATATTTGCAGTCCATTGTGATTACGTTGATCATAGGGAGTTCACACACGTGAATGACACGTCGTTTGATTTTCTCACCCTCCTTCCCTTCCTTCCCTCCTCTGTCTTCATCTCTGTGCCCTTCCGCTGTGCGAAGGGTTTAGCTCCCCGTTTCCCATTATCCATCTGTTATTGTGCTCCTTCATTTATTCACACTTTGCGCTTCTCAGGTATGAAATACCGTGTGATATTTAACCTTGTGTGTCTCACTTATTCTGCTTAACAGTATGGTTTCAGGGGTCATCCGTTTTCTTACAAATGATTCAAATGTATTTCTCTTTATGGCAGAGTAATATTCCATTGGGCCTGAAGATCACTTTTCATGTTTAGCTACATGCAATGCTTATGCTTACTTTTTATTTCAATCCTTCAAATTTCATTTATTGTGTTAGTTTTTCTAATCTGAAGAAACCGAATTATTTTTGTAATGCGCAGGACAGACACCTAGCCATGACACCTATCTGCTAACTTTTGCTTGTGTTGGTTTCTATTACATTTTTACTTAATAAACTATCTCAACTCTTCCAAATACCGCAGAAGACGATTTTGGTGCTAACTAAAATGAGAGTCACATTTTTTTGACTATTACTCTTTGCTTAATACAGTTAGAAAAACAGGTGCAGAAACCTCTAATAATTAATGTTTACATTTCATTGTTTTAACAATGATTCTCAAAATTATCTACATATGTGATAACTGCAGAAATTAAATATTGCTTTGCATACACTTTACCTTCTTATACCAGTTGTGTATTATCAAAAATATATTACTTTCCTAATATTTAACTCTAGGTCTCTGATTATTTATTCCACAAGTTTGGAAAATATTCTTTAATGCTCAACTCAGTTTCCTTCACTAATCCGGATGTAATTTTCAACGTAAGATATTTCAGAGCATGGAGAAAAGATAAACGAAGAATTCATTAACAGTCTGAAAATGACATATTTATATTACTCTGGAAAGTACATTGACCATACATTTTGATTGCTGTTTTTGATATATAAATAAGAAGCATAATTCATAAGAGAATGCTTTCTATTTTGAAAATACTTCCAAATCTTCATACCGTGAAGTCATCTTTCATCTTAATATGGCATGTTTGATGCATTAACACTTAAAACACGGAGCTGAGATTGCCTGCTGATCAGCTGTTACGTTACTTAATCTTCTCAGCGATATCTGTCTTAAAAATACAGGCAAAAAAGATAAATTACAACTCCAGAGACAGATGTGCACTTGTTCGGTTTTCAACTCTACACATGTTCTCTCTGTCTCTCTGTCTCTGTCTCTGTCTCTGTCTCTGTCTCTGTGTCTCTCTCAAAGTAAAGACCGGGAAACAAAGGACATGAAGCATTTATCTTCCTAACTATGGGCACAAATTTTGTGGGTCATTCTAACGAACAAAAGCTTAGAAAAATATTTTAAAATATTCTCTATCATTACAATTATACAGAAATCATATAACCTCTTGAAATAATTCCTGAAGAGTCATTGTACTGAAAAATACATGAAATTAAATTTTTGTGTGGCAGCGTATTCAATTTCAGACAGAAACTGTCAGACTGAGCTCATCTATCTTTCCAGAAAGGTTATCAATCAGTGTTTGTTCTCTTCCTTCAATACTGTCTACCTTCCTTCTAGATGTTTGTGACAGAAAAGTTAGCTGTATTTTTTTTTCTGCCTTACTTGTGTTTTATTCAGTTTTTTGACAGCTTCTGTAAGAACAGAGAAAAAATGTGCTGTCCCTCATGAAGAGATTTTGTTAGTTAAATATAAAAGTACTATAGTACAGATTTAAATCTCAAGTAACATGTTAACTGATACATAAAAATTACTGAATATTACTGAACAATGTGATTATATAAATCTGTACTTTCTAACAAGATGCATGTCTTTACATTTTAAGTATTTTCCTTAGAGGTTAAATATGATCCTTAGAAAGTTTATACTTATAAAAAGTACTCAACTAAAATTTTTAAGTAATTATTGGCTCTACAGATTAAAAAAATTTATTGATTTATTGTAAATGCAAAATATTATAAAATTCAATAACACAGCATTTTATAATGTCCTGCAATGCTTAAGTATAAGAAAGATTTACAAAGTAAACTATAATTTATCATATTTAAGCATTCAATATTTTTATTTTTGATATTGAAAGTGAAAATTATGAATATGTGACCCAAAAATATACAGAATTTTGCATTTGTCTTTAACACACTTAGTGTTGCCCTCAACTCAGCTAAATACCACTTAGGCAGACACCCAGATTTTGTAACATTTCCTTTCATGAGTTTGAAGAAAACTTATTTATATGATTTCTAATTTTTAAGTGTAAACATGTCTTGCTGAAATTAATAATTGGTATTTGAAAGAAGTACATTGTTTTAAGAGTTATTAATAAGAAAATTATGCAATTTATTATGAATATTTGAATGCAGGTAACAACAAACTAAGCCATTATATATTTGTTAATTTATCTAGAAAAATAATGTTATAATAATATACTAATAGTAATATTATGATGCTAATATTGTGATAGTTCAGGAAGAATTTCCATACCTGTGAAACTCTAACAATAGAGTAATAAACAAATGTAATTGTTTAATTTTTATAAAATAAAATATATTTGATTGATTTTAACACTAAAAATACATTTTAAAATAAAATGAATTCATTTTCAGATAAAATATAAACTATTAAATACAATTTCTAACATTCTAAGAAAAATCTTACCCTCAAAATAAAGTGATAATTTAATTAACATGATTAGATCCAAATTATATTCCATTTTTGGATACTATCTGTTAACATACATAAATTTATGAGTATTTGCATTTCAATATTAATGGTGTATTTTTCTCTATATAAAATGTTTAATTTGCAATTTAATTTTTAAAACTAAACTTTTAGTCAATGATATACTTGGCTATTGTTGATTTTAATTATTACTTTTCTAGTCATTTATTTTTTATCATTCTGATTAAAACAACTTCATGTAGTACTTCTACTATTCCAGTGCCAGAGAACATCTGTTTTTAATAAAATGTTTATCTTCTCTTTGTTACTAAGTCTGTAAGCACTGGGATAATGATTTCAATTCTTTGTGCCAGTGCAGATGAACCATAGTCTTTAAACATAATTTCAAAACAATTTTATTTGTACTTTCTGCCTGCATTTTCATGTCTTAAAATAAACCAACTTAGATTTTCAATATTCTTGTATAGTAAAATGAGCTTTATAGGACTATCACATATATTTTTAAATATAATACTGAAAATAAAGAAATGCAATAAGAAATTTAAAAATTATATTTAGTCATTAAGAATCTCCCTTAGAATTAGGTGGAAACATGAATCAATTATTTCACCTAATAATAAATTTATAGACCACAACATTATTTTCTTTTGCCATTATATCTGAGACTTACATTGTATAACACTTCTGTCTGTGTTTTTTCAATCACATAAAGAAATTAGAAAAGTTCATTAGATTATTTTGTTACTGAAGTAATAGGAAGCAAATCTTTTAGGAAGTGATGCTGAGAAAAAACCTTCTGCTTGCAACTTTAAAAACAACATTCATTTTATTCACTGGAAACCATCAGACCAGCCACCACGTTGCAAAATATAATAACAAAATCAAAGCAATCTCTAAAAGAGATTCAAAATATAATATCTACATAATTCAGTGCCAGTAACACTTAACAATGTGAAAATGTAACTTCAGAGGTCTTTTGGGGTTTATAATTTACCCCACTTAATATATGCCATTCACAACCGGAAGAGAAAGGTGAAAATTTACCAACAGTTACTCTTAATGTAATTAGAATGACAAAGATTTTGCCCATCCCATCTGGGAAATGCAGCTCTCCGAAAGCATGAGCGCACGTAACCGATGATGGAGGAACAGCTGGCGAGGAGCGGGGAGCACTGGTCGCGACCAGGGTGATGGCACAGCAGAGATACCCGCGTGCCCTTTCATGACATGATGTACTGGAGAAAGTTGTCCTTTGTGAACATTTGCACATCTTCGCTAAGTGCCAGTACCTCTGCGAACCTTACCTCAGCCCAGAAACAAAGGCTAAAGTCCTAAATCTGCCAACCAGCGAAACAGTGATTTTCAGAAAATCAGCTTACGCCTATAAATATGGATGAGGCGAAGACACCAGGCTGAGAAGAAGCCACCTTGAGATTTTCCCTGCCATACATCTTGCTTGCTGTGTGTGGCATTGTTCTCCACGCCCCTTTCAACATCATCACTAAAAGTTCTGCTTTATTTTGCCTTGGTTATCTTAGTTTCCTATTCTGTGCAGGAGAGACTTTCAGTCATGAGTCAGCCTCATTCCACCCGTGGCCTTCCTGCAAAGGTGGAAAATAACCAGGGAAGCAGAGGGTCTCTTCAAGCGACTGCTTAAGGGACCTGGTGAAAACCTTGACATGTGATTTACATCATGACCTGGAGCCCTACAAGCATTTCACGTGGGTCCACGTAAGTCACACACAGATCCAAGTCTGAATTACTTCTAGTTGGAAGCACTGCAAAATCACAGAGAAAAATGTAGAGCCACGTTATTATAATGACAGTGAGGAGCTGCAGACTAATTTACGTGCCACGGTCGTCTTTCTCTGCTTCCAAGAGGAAGAGAAACTATCTTATAGCATGTGCTTATAAACCTTGACTGTGTTTGAGATTTTCCAGCAGGATAGTGATCCTCTGCCTTCATATATTAAACTTGAGTATTGTAATGTCTTTCTCCCTCACAAAGGTATAATGACAAAGTTTCTGTAAACCTTGCAGAAGAAACAACAAACTTGTTTAAATGGCCAGCTGCACAGCCCAATGTTTTCTCTTTTGAAAAGTAATAACTTTGAGGTTATTATTTATACTCAGAATGAATCCAAACTTAGCTCGGATTATTTACATACTATGTATTATGATAGTCAGACAAAGTCTCTGGAACATAGCCAGTTAAATAATGGCTATTTTCATCTTTAAATCTTTCATAATCAGCCCCTTTCTTAAAGATCGCCTTGAAAATTTGAATGAGATGTTTCAATGCTAGCACTTCTACGTGCAATTCATTTTCTTTTTGTATATATACATATCTTATGTAAGAATATTTTCATTGTTTCAAATATTTTAACTTCTTTGGCCCACGTATATTTTATGGAAGGCAAAGTTAGATATATACAAGTTGAGAAAATGTGCATGGCTTATTGGAATATCTTTTTAGCAGTGTATATGGAGTATTGTCTGTTTATACTGTAACATTTTTCAAAAATTCTTTCATTATAAACACATAACAATGCAAGGTAGAGTCTTCACACAAAGGTTGTTTCCTCTGGATATAAGGCCTTGGATCAAAGGACAATTTCAGAACACATTTTTAATATCTTGTATTTCTCAAAGAGGGAATAGAATTTCAAACTAATACATTCTTAAAAGACTTATACCTAAGGTCTAACGTATCACTGTATATTACAGCCAAAGGACAATTCTTTCACAAATTCCTGCATGCTTTATTTTACTCAGTAAAGATTATTTTATAAGGCAGTGAAATTTCAGAGGTATTCCACATGGGAGAATATTAAAGCATATGTTGTTATGAAAAAGTTTCACTTCTCTACTTTGGACATATTTGATTTCTCAGAATTAAGGCAGCATTCTCTTACACAGTATATTTGAAAACTCCATCTTTTAAGTCTAACACGAAAAGATTGAACTTTTTCAACAGCAATAACTGGACTGATGTAGCATAGCTGTAAGGTGATAATGGAGAAGGAGACAGGTAGCCGAAACTAAAGCATTGAATTCAGTGGAGAAACTTGGAGGAGGTTTTACAGAAAAAAGTAAAGGTATTCTGGCTAAAGAGAGCAGAAATATTACCAATAGAGTGACTCAAGGATCAGACATACAACAACACTATGTTTGTGTAATATCTCAGTTCAAATCATCTGTTACAAATACAACAAGGAGAACAAAATACAGACTTTCACTAATATAAAAATGTGTGCAAATATTTTCTTGGGAAACTTTACAAAATTAGTCTTGAAAGATTAATGATGAAGTTCAAAATATTATGTAAAAATATCATATTAATAGCCTACTAGAGTTAATTATTAAGTTGTGTGATTCAATAAAATGATGCTGTGCATTCCATTTTGATACTGTTGGAGTGAAATTTTCAGATAACATAGGTCGGTATTGCCTGGACCCAACGAGGATTATACTTAAGTTCTTTAATCAAATCTTTTATAATGTTGTTCAAATTGAGAGGTTGATATCCAATTTTTCATGATAAATGACACATTTATACTTCCTAATCTTATTTACTTCTCTGATCTATTTTTACGCAGCCAAATAACTACTGGAAATCAGTAATCTGATATCTCAAAGGTAGATCAATCACAATCCATTTATAAAACTGGGGCACTTCTAATGTTTCACACCTCTGCAAATGATAAAGTATCCTCTCCTATCTTTGAAACCTCTTTCTTTTTAATCCCAGTATTTATCCCCTGATACTTTAGCTATTAATTATCTCTATTCAAATGAGAGCCATTACTTCCACTTGTACAATATATGTCATCCTCTCTGGCCTGCATATACAATCGATCTACAACTTGTCTCTTTTATGGCTTGTGTCAGATTTGTTTCCTTTCACAGGTATCTCTACAAGTATGTCAGATAATCTTTTCTATTTTTAAAGACAGCCAAACAAACCTTGATATCATTTCTAACATCTTCTCACTACAAAAATCTTCTCAAAGTCATATTCCATGAATGGACTGTGTATTTGTGAAGGACTCAATTTCCCCCAATTCTCCCCTAAACACATTTCAATCAGATGTTGTCACTGCGTTTCTTATCTTTATCAAATGCTGGTGAAATGCCACATAGCTAAGTCCGGTGGCTGTTTCCCAGGTTTCAAGTTACTCATTGCAAGCAGAATTTAAAAGAAACTGAAACACATTCTTCTGCTGGGAATAACCTTCTCTTTGTTTCTGCAACAAACACTTCTGTCCTATTTTTATCCCTTTGGCCACATTATTTTGAAATTCTTTGTTACATTCTATTTCACATTGGTCTTGATGTGGCACTGGCTCTGCTGTTTCTTTAATCGGGATGAAATCTTTATAAGGGACTTTATCCAGTTTTATGATTTTTTTAATCATAAATAATTTGATAAATTCTCCCTACACTAGCTCTAACTTCTGCTTCAAATATCCAATGGCATTTTTACTTATCAACTCTATGTGAAAAGCTAATACAGAATTCAAGTCATCTCAAAAAATTCCTCTCCATTCCACCAAACATGGCCATTCTCTCATCGTGTGTTCTCATGAAACTATATACTATATGTTCTGTTTTCTCTTCTCAATTATCAGTATAACTAGTAGAATATTGGTACATCTACTGCGTTCTTTCTGTGAGTTATAATTGCTACAGTGATGCTGAACCTTTTAGAGAGTGGGCTTCCAAACTGCAATCCCAAACCCACTTATTTATCATAAAGTGCTAACACTGCAATTACTCTTGCATATTCAGATTTTTCTTTAGAGAAAAAAAAAAGCTCTTATCCAATGCTTACTGCTGCAGACACTTGGCTTGCAGGCCAACAGGGAGGGTTGTCACTACCCTAACTTGGGACAGTGGCAGTCATATAGACAGTGATAAGCATTTAGAAAATAGTGAACAAATTTATCGATCACTTATTAAGCAAAATAAAGAGATACTTTTTATATTTTGGATTTACATTTGAGTTATATTTTATATTTTGGATTGAATGACAGTGAAAACTATGTTAAGAAATTTCCTAAACATTTGTTAGGATAACTTACAATTACTTACAGAGCTTAATTGTGAGGCTTTAAATTTTTCATTGAAAATTTAATAATTAGATTGAGGCTTGCAGAATGCTTTAGAAGCATTTTTATTAACATATAGTAATTACATTTGCTATAAGGAGATGAATACATTAAAGGTAGCAGAAATTATGTTATGTTAAATCAATATTTAAATATATGGATTTTAGTTAAATTAAACTCAGTAAAATAAAATAACCTACCCTTAATAAGTTATGGTAGATTAGAGGCTACAATCCAGATAATTTTTCTCCTAAATTTAAGGATATGTGTGAAGATACAGCCCCATTGCTTTGAGTAATTATCCTTTGACAGCAGTTTGATGCAGGAAAAAATAAAGAGAGGCTGATAAAACAGATGAGAGCGCTTTGCAGCCCCACGTCTGTCACGCACCTCCTAGCAGAGAGCCTGACGGACACAGGAATGTCCTTTTACCACTTGCGTCTTAGTAAAAAAAACCCTCTACATCATTATTATTTAGTGTTCCCACTGAAAGCACAAAACTCTGATATCCAGGATGTAAAGAGTGATTTCAGGGTGGTTTTACATTTCGGAGGGTTTGTTCGATGGATAGCTGGCTCCAAAGCAAAAGGATAAGGTGATGGTGGACAAAATCTTGTCATTTTATTATCTCCAAGAGCAAAAGCACAGAGAAAAAGTACCAGCAAGGGATATACCTTCTGATGGCACATCCCTAGTGACCCAACTCCTATACTGGGTCCCAGCTCCTAATAGCATATAAATATAGCAATATCCAGTATGAGAATAATGATCAAATCAGTTTTCTAGAAGTCTCTTAATAGTGTCAATTAGACAAGATTAACTGCCAAATGTTCAATCTTGTTAAAGTGACACATAGTCACATCTGCTTAATGCACACTTAATCTCCAAATAAAAATAAGGTTATGATTCTGCTAAACCTATTGTAAGCATCCTGCATACAACTGAAGCTACAGGAATTCCTTCGCCAAAGTCTCAACTATTCCAAAATTACCCAAAAATCTATGTCAAAGTTTCCTGTGGGCAAAACACAGACTCCTCACTGTAATCTGTTGGAAAAATTAAGTCATGTTGCATAATCCCAAAGTAGAATTATAAATGATAATCATAAAAATAAAAAAAGAAATATTGTGATAGAACAGAACTAGGGCAAAGAAAGTCTGAATTTCAGTGAGACCAAATATTAAGACCCGTTGTTCTACGCCCAGAATTCTAGAAATATAGTGGTAAGATGCAAGTTCCAGTGTGCATTAGCAGTCTTTTCAACTCTGTGGCCTTGTAAGTTGCCACCAACTTGGCCTCAGAATTAGTATTGCACAGCTAGATTCCTGCATATTTTCTTGGGAAATGTTGCACATTCCTTATATATCAAATTTCCTCTCCATATTTCATTGCAATTCCAATGTTTCCCTCACAACCACTTTTGGGTTGTGGGATCTTTCTAGGCCTTGTTTGACCTCTTGACCCAACTATTGAGACCCAGCTTTGCAAGCTTCCTACACCCAGCTATGGGGTTTTACAAACTTAAAATCAGCAACAAAGCCAGGGATCTAGCTCAGGGGTAGAATGCCTGCCTGGCAAGGGCAAGGTCTTGAGTTCAATTCCCAGTACCCGCCCCTCAGAAATACTGAGAGCTCTAAAATTCAGCAACATATGTACCTTGTCAGAGTCTGAGACCAGCTCAAGCAGTAGCCAGGTCCCCTTGGAGCATTACTGCAGTAGAGTCTGAATGCCGGGATGGCTGAACACAGTATAATGAATGCTTGAGAACAAATTACTTAGGGATTCTTTCTCCAGGACAAATGCCAGGGGATTATTCTCCAGTGAAAGGTTTATACGATTGCAGTGTTGAGTCTGCTATATGGGACCTTGATTCCTGTATGGCCCTCGAGCTGTCTTCTTCACCCAATTCAAAGTACTAGGATTGTATTTATTTTATGTATGTTTTATTTTAAAGACAGAAAAAAAAAGAAAAGCTATACAAATTTCAAAACAAGATGATAGGAACTTAACAATGGTTATCACATTGCACTGGTGATATCAATTTTCCATGAACCACACTTTCTTTGTCTTCAATAATACACGCTTTTTTCTCACACAGAACTAAAATTTGCAAATCTTTCTACTCTGCTTTGAAATTTTCATAATTCTTTAATGCTGGTTAAAAACAGTCTTAAAGTAGGACAGTCTCAAAATTTTCTATGCCAGATTCAGACGACTTAGTCTACTATTTTTAAATTCAGCGCCACACAAAATCTTAGTACAAGGACAAAGCATAATTAAATTCTTTACCAAATAAAACGTTCATGGCCTCTCATCTGATTCCCAGTAGAGGTCTCATTCTTATGTGAAACCTCAGTCTGACTTTTTCTTTCTGTATTGTGTGGGGAGACCCTGGACAAAGGAGTGATTCAGTCTGAGTGTAGTAAGGAAGAGACTTTCAAAATAAGAGTTCCCAAGTTCCTGGAAGACATGTTGCTAGAGTTTAGAGTAGAATCTGGAGGACAACAGTCAGCAGAAAAAAGAGCAAGTTACTGTCAGACATATTTGCTTCGGACAGTGTGTTCACACTCCCCCAATCTGATGGCTTAAACAACTTTGTTGTGCATCATGTAACAAACTTCTCCTTCCGGGCAGGTCCCCTGTGAAAAACTCTTACACAATATGTTGGAAAATGCCTTTCTTCTGTCTCTTTATTCTCAGGTCCTTGAGGTACACACAAAGAACCACAGAGGTCTCAGCTGCTGTTTCCCCAAAACTGTCTTATGCCCAAGAAGCAGCCCCTCTGCATTGAAGAGTGGGGCAGTAGCTGAACTTGAGGATCTGTCACAAATGTGCAGCTAGAGCAAGGCCAGCCCTGAGAAGACGAGGTATCTGTGGTGAGCCAGGTGAACAAGTTGTTCCATCCCCGAGACGATGAGGCACACAAGGTGAGCTACGTGATCAAGTTGTTAGGCAGAGGAGTTTCATCTCACATTAACCTGCGGAGTGTATCAATAAATGTGCTGCAGTTGTTGAATGGCTTCTTTTCTCTACCAAAAGAGAGGGCTCTACATGATCTCAGCTTTCTACATTTTCACTCTTGCCTTCATGTCTCCATGATCCTCCACTTTGTCAGGTTCTCAAGAATGACAGCTGTATACAGAAATTATATTATTGAAAGCAGAAAGTTCAGGTGTAAAAATTTCTCAACTGATAGAATTTCTCACACTTGTGCGAGATACATGTCCCTGATCCCTGGAACAAGGAATTGTGAACCCAGAGATATAAAGGTGTATAAGTAACAGTTGCACACCTGATATACTGCTGAAGGGCCTGGGCGTGTGCCTGTGTTTACCTATTATTTGTGGAGATTGATCAGGGAGTTCCTTCATGACTGTGTGCCTGTTGAGATGACCACAGAGGACTTGGCTTAGAGCACTGCCGTAAATCTAAGCCACAACAGAAAAGGCATAGTGGAGCAGGAGCCCCCTCCCCCATAGAGCCTGAGCTCTCTAGTTTTGTTCAGCGCAATAAGGAAGGACAAAGGACTTATAGCTAGAACATATGAAGAATGGAAATAAATCAGATCTCCCACACTTAAAGACCCAATCCTAAGTGGTCATCTGATATGAATAAAACTCAAAGGAAGAAATATACATGGCAAATAAATATATGTGAAAATGTTCAACATCAATGGTCATTTGAAAGTTTCAAATTAATGATGAGATTAATTGCATCTCACCATCTCACCCAGGAAAGAATGGCTTTCATCAAGAAATCAACCAATAACAAATGCAGTTTTGTATCCAGCTGAGCACTGAGGCATGTTGGTCAGCGTTGGTCAGTGTTTTGCAAGAGGCTAAAGAAAAGTGGTTGTGTCTTGAGCAAGGATCCCACATTCTCAAATAATGCTTGTACACTGAAGATGTTTAAACAATATTTATTGAATGAAAATAAATACAAATATCATTTCTTTGGCTGCGTAACCTCTGACTGTTTTTGATTCTTAAAACAATCTATACAACTAGATTTCTAGTTCATAAGGTGATAATCGTTGCCAAAACTTACACTCCACTTATGATAATGCCTGAAAAGGTTTAACATCAGTTGATAAAAGAAGAAAAAATAATTGAAAAACTTAAGGGATTATTGTCAATATAGGATGCATGCACATGCTTATGTAAGAAAAAATAAATATATTGTTTTATTATTTTCTTGGCTATCTGAATTGATCTTAACCCTTTTGCGATGAGAAGTAGAACACAGGCACAAAACTTTAATTGTTTTTTCTGTCCCATAGCACCAAAAGATAAATGAAGTATAGTGTTATTTGTAAGAGGTAACCACTAACCAAATAGTAAAATTTCTCCTTCAAACATTAATTGGCAAAAAAGTTTTTACTGCTTAGTATATTCATTTTCAATTATTTCATTTCTATTTAACTAATTTACCTTTTTTCCTCTGGTAGGGAACACTGCTTTTTCATTCACACTATCATCTAGATTGTTTACATGAAGACACAGTAGGGGACTACACTTATTTGATCAGGTAGTTTTGTTAAAAATAAAACAAATGAATGTTCACAGATAACTCATCAAGGTGAAAATTGATCTGTCTTTTGAGACAGAAATTTAAGAATAAGAAAACCACATGGAAATAAGGAGATAATGCTGTTTTGAATCAATACAAAATGAGCGAATCAGGAGTGTGCTAAACTTGAATATGAATATATTGAGAGAATATCAGACATGATAAGGTGCATACTTGCCTTTTTAGTAAAAGCTCTTCCATTTTATCAAAAAGTTCTACAAAAAGATTTACCATATATTAAGAATACAAATAAAAGACTATACTTTAGGACACACCATGTTATAAATAGCACTATATTTTAAGCATTTTTTGAAGGGATCACATTACTCCACAAACAAGCTAAAATACATGTAAAATAAAACAAAATTTTGTTAATATTCTTTAGTTTCTAAAATAATTTTTATCAGTTCTCCAGAACAGAAAATCTTTTTCACAGATGTATATATCATTTTGTCATCTGTATGAAAAAGTTGCTATATCAACTAGTATCATAAAGATAAATCTTCTCTTCTCATGTAAAATAATTCCCAAGTGAGGCAGCTCAGGAGGTAAGATGGCTCTTAAAGTCTTTAAAATATTTTTTCCTGGTAGCATTTTATTGTGCCTACCTTATTCAGCAAATAGCTTTTAGTTTCAGTGCTATCTCAAGACCTTAGATAAATTCTGATATTTCTGTTACTTTTTATGCATTGTAAGTGATAAAAGAAAAAGATGGTGATAAAGAACACATTGAGTTACAGTCTATATTTTAGAAGTTCCTTTGCTACTGGTGTCTCCCACAAAATGTAGTTTTTGCCTGTGTGATGATTTTGAGGCAGGGCCTACCACAGGTGATGGAGTTAGGAAAGCTCCTCACCTCTTAATGACTTTCATGCTTTTATAAAGAGTTTCTGTGAAGGTTATCTTGCAAACTTGCCCTCCTTTTTTTCTGTCATGTGAGGATATGGTACCCTTCCTTTCTAGAAGAACAAACAAGACAACCCTCCTCATATTATTGCACTTGATCTTGTTCTTCCAGCCTATAGTACTGTGAGAAAAAATTTTCTCCTCTCTATTAAAAGCATAGTCTAAGCAGTTTTGCTTTTGTAGAAAAATTAAGGCCATTGAAAGAAATTCTGCTTATATCTCACCCAGAATCCATCACATCTAGTGAAAAAAACAAGACAGTACAATTACAATTGCAAGAGAGAAAGAAAGAATGACTCTATTCTATGAAAAGAGAAAGTCTCAGCCTGTGACACAGCAAAATGCTGTGAAGGCTATGGGGAAAAAGGAATTCTTTCCCATTGTTGGTGGGCGTGTACACTGGTACAACCACTGTGGAAATCAGTGTGGAGATTCTGCAAAATCTAGGCTTATGGGTCCCATTTGACCCAGCTATTCCCATTCTGGGTAACTTTTCAGAAGAATTTAAAACTTTATACCACAGTTATACATGTGGAACCATGTTTATAGCAGCAGAGTTCATAATAGTAAAACCATGGAAACAACCCAACTGCCCATCAACTGAGGAGTGGATAAAGAAGATGCATTTTTAAAAATATATAAACGATCGAGTACTACTCAGCCATAAAGAAGGATAAACTTGAGATATTTTTAGGTAAATGGATGGACCTTGAGATGATATTCTTACATGGAACAGATTGAACTCATATGTGTTAATATATTTTGGAGAGGTAACAGGAATAGAACTCAGGACCTTGCACTTACCAGTCAGGGGCCCTGGATTCATATGTGTAAACATCACACTGTTTTCCTGGTGTGAGAATCTAAAGAATACATAAGGACCAAAATATACAATAGATTTTGTGAAAAAGGAAAAAATTGTTAAAGAAAAGAAGAGCTAGGGAGGAGGAAGGGGAAAAGGAAAGAAGGGAAAAGGGAGAAACAGGTAAAAAGGAGGACATGGAAAAGAAGATGTGCTTATGTAATTTGGGAGGGGAAGAGGGATTTAAATGATGGGAGGGAATTAGGAAAAAAAGCAATCAAAATATATCATGTACAGGTAGAAATTCTTTATGATGAATACAATCTCTGCATATCTAAATTGTACCAATAAACAATTTAAAAAGGAAGTTGGTAAATATTGTTAAAGTTTTGTTGCAAAAACATTTGATTTTCTTCTATTTCAAAAACTTCACAAAATTATTTTTAAAATGCTCCATGCAACACCCACACACATGCATGAAAGAAACAAAAAAATAAATAGAAAAGCTGACGAGAGGCACTTCCAGGAAGATGGCGACCAGGTAAGCAGCAGAGAAAGGTCCTCTTGGAGGTTTGCCACCCAAACACTGGATTATACCAACATCAAAAAGACGAGAAGGGGGCTGGGGATATAGTTCAGTGGAATAAGCGCTTGCCTAGCAAGCGCAGGGTCCTGAGTTCGATCCCCAGTACTGCAAAAAAAAACCAAACAAACAAACAAAAAAGTCGAGAAGGAGAGAAGTGGATACCCTGGCCCCAGGAAGTTATAGAAGTGAGAGATGAGGCCATCAGGGGGAGCAAACCTCACCCCTCCCAGAGAAACAGTGCAGGCGGCTGCAGTGGCACAACCAGATCTGCCCGTGGACCAAAACCAGAATGGAGGGGATGCCAAAGAGGGAGCAGCACCCGTGAGGAAGTGCTGCGGGTACCTCAGTGCACTGACTCCAGGAATGGAGCAAGTTGCAGCAGAACGGTCACAGTCTTTTACACAGGCCATGCCAGCCTAGCAGCGTTCAGACCTGCCCTTGCCCGACGTGGGCCCACCACACGCGTGTCAACAACCACGGCTGCTCAACTCTTGCCTTTTGCTTGTTCCCTAAGTGCATCCAAATGTCCAGAGGCTCATTGGCACTTCCCACTTCAGACCGGAGACCAAGCCTTGCTTACCAATGTGAACTAGGAAAAGAAGTCCAGCAGCATGGAGTCAAACTCGGGCAGTATGAGCCACATGGAGAGACACAGAGGCACTACTTGGTGGGGACGGGGCTGACACCGGGGGCAGTTCTGCTATGGCTTACAGTCCCACCACAAGTGTGAGGAGCTGCTGAGCATGGTCCAGCCACAGCGTGCAAAGCTGTCACTAGGTGGGCTTGGAGCCACCACAATTTGTAGAGCCACCTCCCGGGTGTGAGTGGCCATCACTGGGCACAGTCCAGCCAGGGTATGTGGCTGGGCAGAGTCCCTCTGTGGGGTGTGTGCAAAGGTGTCACCAAGTGCAGACAAGCTGTGGAGTGCGGGTGAAGCCACCACAAACTGTGTAGGGACACCACAGGGGGCATGGAGCTGGCACAGGTCCTGTGGGGCCATGCAGTCCTGCTTGCGGGGTTCGTGGAGATGCATCCAGTACCTCAGTCCCGCACCTGCCCCAGGATCCCTCTGCCTCGGCCCCCACCATGGATCCCAGACCTCAGTGATCCTAGGTGCGCAACCTAGAAAAGGAACAACAGCCACGAGTCAGCAAGAGCAGCCAGGTCAATGACATACTGGAAGGCTGAGGCTTGCTACTAATATGAGCATTGAGAGGGTCTCCACGCCACTCATAAGTACAAACATTGTATCAACCCACAGAGATAAGATATACAAAAAACAGCAGTCCTGGAGACGGAGAGATGACAACATATTCTAAGACCTGAGAAACTCCTGCAATTGTCTTCCAAAACTAACAACTAAACTTGGTGCACACCCTCAACTACCACAGTGAGTATGAGTAGGGGAGACCTCACAGTACTTCCGCCCAACATCAAAGGGTTTGAAATGAGAATTCAAACCCTCACAGAGAACATTTTAAAATCTCATAACATGTTATAGAGCATCCAGTGCCAATTTCCTGCTATCTTCTCTATACCTTGGTATTTTCTGTACTGTTTCTGTGTTATTTTGGGTTCTTTTTTCTTGAAAATAAAATTTAAAAAAAGAAAAAAAAAAAAAACCTAGCCCGGAAAAACTTCTGGGAAGATGGCAACAGGATGGGCAGTGGGGAGGGATCCTACTGGAGGGTCACCACCCAGACACTGGAATGTAGAAACATAAGAAGGACAAGAGGGGGGAGAAGTGGGTCCCCTACACACAGGAAGGATCTGAAATGAGAATTGAAGCCCTCAGAAAGAACAAACAGGACCTCTCCTGGAGGAAAGGCTCGTGCTGCTGTGGCACATTTGGGGACGGGGAGCAGAGAGGAGGGAGTCACCACTCCATACACTCCTGTGGACAGTTCCCTCGTTCTAGTACTCACAGCACCAGCTTCAGAGCCTTGTGCTCACAGGAGCCTCCTGACTTGGCCAGGGGAGAGCAGAGTTCTGAGAGCTGGTCCAAAAACAAAGAGAAGAAAGTGCAGCCCAGAAAAGAGGCAGAGGTTGTCAGGAGGTGTTGTTGAGCCCAGTATGAGGATGTAAAGTCACAACAGCCACTGAAGCAGGGTCCACACTCTGCAGCAATCTTTCTAATCAGTGTGCAGGGACAAGGCAGAGTCAAAGCGATGAGTACACAGCCCACCAAACCCAGCTCTACCCCTGCTCCGAGGCTGTGGCTCCTACCTCTCCACTGTGTGAGCAACTATGAAGAGAGAGCAGCAGCAGCAACCCCAGGGCCAGGGCAACTCCCAGGGATCCAGTGAAGGATCAAACGGGAACTGGAGCATGGCAGTAAGAGAGAGCTGCAGATGGAGGTGGGCCACATGGCCCTGTGCCCTTCTCACTCCAACGCCAAGCAGGAAGCACGAGCTGAGTTACCGGGTTTCAGCTCCCACCCTGAACATCCTCTGTGAGCACCTTGAGTCTTGGCGGCCCACGCACTCACTACCTGTTCCCTACAGCAACAGGATGAATCCATGGGGTTCAGGACTCACCCTAAACTGTCAGTATGAGCAACAGGAAGGACTCTATACTGCTTGCATATGTGAACCTTGCATGAACCCATAGCGATAAACTACACAAAAAGCGTCAGTCCTGGTGTCTGGGAGACAAAAATATACTCTACACAGAAGACCCAAGAAAATCCTCCAATTCTCTTCTGGAACTAATATGTAAACTTGGTGCATACCCTGGACGACCTCAGTGAGCACGGACGGGGGAGATCTCATGCCGCTTGTGCCCGGCATCGTGGGCGCTCCCGGTGCCCAGCTGTGGGGGTGGGGGGTGGCAGCGCTAGGGATCGGGAGGTGGGAGGAGGCGGAGACCTGGAGCAGGGCTGTGGGCCCGGTTCTCTAGCCAGCTGCGCATAGCATGCAAGGAGTTGTGGGGGGTTACAGACACTAGGGGCCTAGGAGGGGACCCAGGGGCCCTTGACAGGGAGCTCAGCAGCCTGAGGGAGGAGAGGCACTCCATCAGGGCTACATGAAAACCCTGAAGACCTGGACTGGGTTTCTGGGAGTGCGGTGATGGGGCGGAGCCCGGCAGTCTGTGGACCAGACCAGGACTCTGGGAGCACTTGGAATGGGCCCCTGGGAGCACCTTGATGGGGCAGAGGCCGGTGGTCCATGGGGGCGACCCCATCGACCCAACTGGGCCTCTGGGAGTGCACTGGACCAGGCCCCTGGGAGCACCTAGAC
Organism: Dinomys branickii; assembly: GCA_004027595.1. Taxonomy (NCBI): domain Eukaryota; kingdom Metazoa; phylum Chordata; class Mammalia; order Rodentia; family Dinomyidae; genus Dinomys; species Dinomys branickii. Next base: position 75,210 of record PVLD010000082.1, read on the forward strand.
AGGGCAGAGCACAGTTGTCTGTGGGGGCGGGGGTGGGAGGGGACCAGACCAGGCCTTTGGGAGTGCCTTGGACCCGGCCCTGGGCGCACCTTGATGGGGCGGAGCCAGGTGGTCCATGGGGGCGGCCCGAAGGACTCAACTGGGCCTCTAAAACGTGCTGCATCGAGGAGGAGCCTGCCGGTCTGCCAGGTAACCCTGACAACTCAAGCAGACCCCTGATGGCCTTGAGGGCTTGTCAGTGGGGACTTGACCATAGTGAACCTGGTTCCCTGCCATTTTACCACCTTTGAGGTTGAATGCTTTTCCACCTCCTGCCATAGCAATCTGTGGGCACCCATGTTTGTGACAGCATAATTAGAAACAGCCATGTCTCTCCACAATGTGAGAGCCTGAGGGAGTTAGTAAATCCCCCCAAAAAATGCAGTTACTTCCAGAAGGAAGATGACTAATTGGCCAGAAGAACTGCAGAGATGAAGGTGGAGAAAACTGATTAATTGAATGAGCAGTCATCTGTATAACTGAGAAACAAATGAGAAAATAACATTATGTAATACAGCATCCAGTGCTAATTCCCTACTATCTTCTCTATAATTTTGTATTTCCTTTATTGTTTTTGTGGTATTCTGGTTTATACATCTCCTTTCTTTTTCTTTAAAAGAAAAAAAAAAGAAAGAAAAGCTGAAGGGAAAACACTGAAGTCAATTGTAAAACTGTCATGCAAAAATTATGCATTATTCTGCTGTTCTTTTGAAATATATGGACATTATTTATTTATTCATTCATTTATATTTTCATGTTATATTTTGGATCTAAATTACAAGCCAGAATCCTGTCTCTTGGAGGATTTGGGAGGAGGACTGGATTTCCTGGGGGGAACCTCAGCAAGCGAACTGTCCATGTAGGACTGCATAACTGAACAGGCTATGGGCAAGTGAGCAGCAGTTGGAGGAAAGGAACCACTTGCGAATGACTTTCAAGAGTGCATGTATTGTTTGACTTTCTCCTCTTCACTTTCTGGCTTCTGCAGGTTAAGCAGCTTTCCACGGCCCTGTTTTTCCATGCCTCTCCTCCTCCATGTGGCACAAAACGTTTGCCTCTGCCAGCCAAAATAAACTGCTTGTCCTTTAAGTATTACATGTCATGCATGTGTTTTCCGTTGATGGATATTTAACTAACATAGAAAGTTGGTGCAGAGAATGTGGCTATTGCTGTACCTTTATCTGACCGTGTTATTCGGAAGGCTTTGGAATTGATTTGTGGGAGGAGATTGGAAATGCTTGTACAGTTGAATTGGAAAAGCCCTAAAGGCTTTAAGCAGAGTTGACATGCAGTTCTGATGTGAAGAAGATCAAAATGCTGCAGGAATGCGAAGAATAAAGCCCATGTGTGTGAGAGCCTATGCTGACAGAAAAGGGGCCGCCAGTGGCAGCTGTACTGGAGACTATGCATTTATATTCTGGGAACAGATTTGTCTACATTTTGTCCATCTCCTAAATCTTTGTGTTAGGTTGAACTTCAGAAAGAATAACATACTGACCAAGTGAAAAAAAATCACAGGAGCCCAATCATTAGCCTGTGAAATGGGTGCTCCTGGCTACTTTAAGTCATATGTTTAGTGAAAATCAGGCATAATAAAACAGGCAGAAATATTTAAAAAGCTTTAGCCTTTGGTAGAAAAGCAGCATGTATAAAGTTGAGGAAATGCAAGGTGAAGCTGAAGTAGTTAGCTCCTCTGAAAAGTAAAATGAGGCCTTGAAACTAAGTGAAATGCTGTAAGGGCATCTCAGAAGCTGGATGTACCACACTCGTATCACTTGGACTTTCCTGCTTCTTGGTGATCTGAGAAGAATTCATCCACATGGAAAGTGGTTTCAAAGTGAAAGAGTTTTGAAAAGTAGGATACCTTTCATAGACAGGAGGAGATGCTCCCAAAGTGTGAGCAATGTCTTAGTTTCTTTGTTCTGGTCTCTTTTTGTCCAGACCCGCGGGTAGTCAAGGGAGACTCTAGTTGGGGAGGGTGGAATAAAGAGACAAGAGACACAAGAAATGGAGACAAGACAGGAGTCTGATCAAGTCTAGTTTGTTGAGTGGAAAGCTTGGGTTTATATACAGTGTGGAATGGGGATTGACGTCAGCGGGTAACCAGGCAACAGAGGGAGGTCCAGATATCACGCGAGGGTGGTCAGAGCATCAGGCGATAGCATGTGACTACATCACGCGATAGCACGTGATTTACAGGAAACTAACCTGAAATGGAAACCGGAACTTAACTCTTAAGATGGCTGGTAATTTACAAAATGGATGCTGACTGCAAGTCTCTCGGCGGTACAAAATGGATGCCGACCGCAGGTCTCTCAGCGGTCTCCCACATCTTTTATCTTACCATTCTTCCTGTTTTAGGGTGCTACGGGCTATACTCCTGCATATTTATGATTTGCCCATACCCTGTTTTTATTTTTGAATTGCGCATATGTTTCCTCATCATCCAATTAACAGCATGCATGAGATGCAGTGCCTATTAGTGAGGTCTTAAGCCTATGGTAATGGCGATAGGTCAATGCAAGAATACCTAGGATGGGCAGTGTTCATGCCTGCTGTGTGGGAAGTCCCTAATTCTACATCGTGGTTAGTTTGTTATCACCTCTCCACTAAGGGACCACTTTTAATTAATTGAGGCCCTCTCACCCCTGGGCCCACTTTCCATTATCAGAAAAACAGCTGGCACACTTCAGTGTTAACAAAGCAATTATCAAGTTGCATGGGAATTTTTTGGTGGCAGAGTGCACTCTACGTTTGGTGAAAATGAAAAGGAGCTAAAGTAGTGGTGAACTGAAGCTTTTACCAATAACAGTAAAAAAAAAAAAACCCATGAACAACATTTTAATGCAGTAGAACAGGAACTGTCTTAACACTATAAAATACCTATGCATAAAAATATACAGTACAAATAATTTCACACAGAAATCTTTGTTAAGTAAACATAAGGTGCCTCACATGTAATCCAGGTAACAAAATGTCACATCATAACAAACATGTAGGAGATGGTGAATAATCCCTTATGGTAGTCAACAGCAAATATAAATGCCCCAAAACACTTATTTATTAGCATTTTAACACAGGAAGATGAGTAAGCACTGCCAATTATATACAAATGAGGGTGGTAGCACAAATGCCTGAACATCATTAGATTTAAGGGAAGGAAGGAAGTAGAAAATGAAAAATGAAAAACTGAAACACAACTGAAAGGGACAGACAAGAAAGTAAGTGGTCAAAAGCTAGAACAATAATTGCTAAAAGTGATAATTTGATACTGGGAAAAAAGAACAGAAGACAAACGAAATAGATCAGAGATGTTTTTTATTGGAATTGGTGTTGGCCTTGTAATCTTAGGCAAATCATTTAATGTCTTGGAGTCTATTTTCTCCTCTGGGAAATGTGTGCAGTAAACACACAGGACTCATCTAAGTAGCATCGGGTGAAAGGTAAGGGCGAGTTAGGGTGTACTATCAGTTGAAAAATGTTAAAACACTGGTCTGCATTGTTTCTCTGAAACAGGGTATCTGGAGCAAAAAAAAAAAAAATCAGAGAAGCAGAGAACATGTTCTCTGATGTTTACTTTTTAATGATTTATTGTGTCTCGGTTAGTTAATAGGTTAAATTTGCATAGAAGAGTTACCTTTTGTTTCCTTATTACTTGCACAAGTTACTGAGAACATAATATCCCATTAAAATAATTCTCAGTTGAGATATTTAATTTAAATTGCATCTATAGATACACTCTTGCCAGCTCTAAAACAAATTTTGCATGGATGTACCCAAAGTTATGAAATAAAGGACTCTTTAATTTGGCTTTATGCATTCATATAATCTGAGCAGTACAGAAGTGATAATAAACACTGCAATAGCCCTGAGGACACGCACTTGACAAACGGCCTGTGGTAAGCAATAAAGTTTCAAGGATAACAATATGAATCAGTTTTCTAAGTATGCTGCTCACAGTAAGAAAGCAAGAGCATAGAACATATTTTTATTTGTACATGCAAAAATAGTTCCTGATAATAAAAATGTCACTATACGATATTGCAAGGAATACTTCAACCTACCGTTCCTAGAGGAATTCATAACTGTTTAACTAGCAGTTTTCATTCTCTACGGAATTCAAAATGCAAATTGATTTGTTCATTTTCCTGGCTTAGAGAAACATGATTTGTCCTTGCTACCCTGTGAGATTCTTCAGATTTCCTTGAGTAAAGGCAAAGTACTTATTAATACTTTGTGTAAATGCCACCAGAGTCATAGTAAAATCACAAAATAAAATAAGGATTCATTGAAAAATTTTTAGAGGAATTTGGAATTTCAGACTATGATTATTAAGTACTTTAAAATGTATTTGATTTTTTAAACTAACCCGATTATTCTTTTGTTTTAATTCCTATGATTTTTATAACTCTAATAAACTGAGAAACTAAAATTCATCATAAATATTTTATGTAAAAGGATTTGGTTAGAAAATATATCCACAAATGAAGATAATATTTAAGATATAGTATTTAACATACCAAATGTGTATAGATGCAGGAAGACAAAAATATTTTTTCTCACAAGCAGAAAAGCTCTCAGAATGATACTATTTAATGAATATGCTCTGTACAGATTTTTCATCAAATACTAGACAGGGCTGCTGTAAAAAGCAGGATCTACAAAGTACTCCTTTCATCTTGCAGGAGAAATGTGGAAGGGAATGTTGCAGTGAAACATGGTCCATTCTGCAGTGGGTATGATTTCAGTTCTGGGAACAAGCAAAGTGCCTGAAAATATTTGAACATTAGAGCATTAAGGTATAAGCAGCTGTCTGCGACATTCTGTGAAGGAAACACTTTAGCTGTGTAGATATTTTATGGGGATATTGCCAAGAAATACGGTTGAATATAAGTGAGATCTAATGCAGCATGCTGTGGAAGCTACGGGCAGTATTTTGTTTTTATTTTGCCAAAGGATGGTGGTGATGAGAGTGGCAGTGGATTTCAAAGCATGAATCCTGTACAACATTCTAAACAGTTAGAAATAATATTTTATATTTTATATTTCATGGACAGATATTTAAGTATTTAAGTATAATTTCATGGCACTGTCAAGAGATTATTCTGATACCAGTGCTACTGAAAGCAAAGACAGGAGTCCAAGAGGGAGAAAGACATACATCTGAGAAACGTGGAGACAGTCGCTCTCAGACAGCAATGCCCAGGGCAGAAAAGTGACTTCCTTCTGTGACTAAACTGATGTGATAGATAAAGGGTTGAAAATGTATTTGCACTCTTTGGTTTGAGCCTCGGTGCCTCAGGCACTGTCTTGAAAATATCATGGGAGTAAAGGAAATGCATGGTTTTATCAGTGTTGGTGAACCTATGGCATGCACGCCATAGCAGGAATTGCTGTTTATCAGTGAAACTCTAAAAGGTTCATAATCACTGCTGTAATCAGTGACTTGAGTTTTATTGAAACTTGGTGAAGTCAAACTTTGGTCCCTGACTGAAGTAAACATCCTCAAATTTGATAATTGACAAATTTTAGTGCAAAAGTTTTGCCTTGGTATTTGTTCTTCAGATGGTGTCAGCTAGAACTTCCCAGTGTTGCTTCTTCACTCAGCCAAAACAATTCATTTGGTATTCGTCACTTTGGTGATCATTTCACCACATAGAATCAATAATAATAAGGACCGAGGTACCATTCTGCTAACAGAATATTAAGTATTTTTCATGTCTGTGCAATGCCTCAGTCGCTATCTTTCAGGATTATATACATTCACAGATATCAGGATGGTTACTGTAGTTTTGCACTAGTTACTAGTGTTGCTACAGTAGTATTGGATAAATCATATACATTTATACTGGAAAAACAACAACCTGCGAATTGCTCCCAATCTTCGGTTATAAAACAGAAGATCTTGCTGGGCATGGTGAAGCATGCTTGAAATCCTAACACTAGGAAGACTGAGGCAGGGGGATTGCTGCAAGATTAGGGCAGCTTCGGCTACAAAGTGAGTTCAAGGCTAGCCTGCACTGCAGAGTAAGACTCTTTCTCAAAAACATGAAAGAAAACAAAATAAAATATAAAGATCTTTACCTGTGAATTCGGAAGAAAATTTTCTGTGTGCAAAGAGAAATAATTAGGTATAAGAAACGTTTTAGTTGGATATACCTATGAAAAACAAAATTTTTAGGCTCTAACATAGATAGGTATGGCTGTAGCAATGGAATACCACCAGAGGTGATACATTCACTTTCCAGGCCATGCTGAATAGAATGTGAATTTATTTTATTTTATTTTATTTTATTTTTTAGTGCCGAGAATTGACTCAAGACTTTCAACTTGCCAGGCAGGTACTTATGCCACTGAGCTAAATCTCCGGCCCTGAATATGAATTTAGAAATGGCAATCAGAATGGTAATTTTAATGACAAAGTATAAGCTACAGGTTGATGACGGCAAAGCAACCATGTAGACAGAGACTTGGTCTTTCATGACATGGAGATGTCAAGCACAAACTGGAAATTTTGACTGTGAATATGTTAAAAGCATTTCTAATGAAAGGCATAGTTTCATCTTGTCATTTCAGCTATGCATAAGAAGCACACTGAGACAAGTCTGAATATATGTAGCAACCTACTGCCTAAGAACCATTATCTGCTTGTAAGCACAGGAAAGCTGTGGTGAATCGATTGGATCTGCTTTCTGCAAACCCACATTTGGTTACTGTACTTTTACCAAGGAGCTTAGATCCTCAGCAAGGCAGTCCGGATGTGTGCACAAGCAGAAGACAGTTTCAGGTGTTCAAACTAAGACTGGAACAATGTACAGAGGAAACTGCCATCAAGCTTGTAATATTTAATCATATTTAATCCTATGCTCTTAGTTTATACTAATGGTTTCCCGATTAAGTTTAAATTAAACACAAGCTCTTCTAAGAAACAAAATAATAATAAATATTAAACTAAAACTGCCTGGTAAGTGTGATGTTGAGTTCGATTTCTGGTACCAAAAAAAAAAAAAAATACTAAATCACAAACATATCCTGTGAAGGATGTTGATTTTGACATAGGGTCTTACCTTTATGAGTAAAGAGAAAAAGGGATTATATTATAACCTGAGTAGAGAGTTAAAAGGATTATGCTAGATCCTGTAAGCAGACATACTTAACACTTCTGAGAGACAAGTACTAGAGTTTAGATGTAGAATGTCTGCCAAATGCTTCATGCGTTCAGAGGTAGGGCTTTGGGAAGTTGACCCTTTTATCGAGGTACTGCAGGAGGGTACTAGTTACAGCCAGCTCACCAGAGGCCATGAATTGGAAGCAAACTATCTCCCTTTCCTGCTCTTCCCTATCTGTCTGTTTCCTAACCACTGTAATATGAGGAAATCTCCTCTGCTGAAAGCACTTCCACCTTGGCCTTTCTGAGTCCAAGCCTCTTGCCTATGGAGTGAAGCTTCTGAAAGTGTGAGCTCAATAATCACCTCTTCCTCTAAATTGAGGATTTGGTTATGGTGTCTCAGTAACAAGAAAACTGACTAAGACACTAGGACGCTTGTCCAGGCATCATGTTGAAAATTTAAATGCTAAATAAACACAAATAAACCCATTTATATGCTCTAAAATTTGAGCTAGTAATTGGTCATTTTTAATGTGGAAAACTGAATTTAGGACTAAGTTTAAATTCCTCAACGATGGAAACACTTGACCATAGCCAAAAAACCAAGACGCGATCTCACTGATGTACTGTAACATTGTCTAGATTAATTTAACACAAGCAAAACCTCCTAACAGCACTGAGCTATTGTTCTCTTCATTTCTAATAGCCAATATGCGTGGATCACTTACTGAGTGACAGTCTCTGTGCTGCACTCTTTATATATTTCAATTTAGGTCATGCTCTCCTACCAGTGAAATATTTAGGTTCCATGAAGTCTGAGGTCATTTCTTTGATATATGCCATAATATTTTTCTACAAGCCCTTGTCTGTCTAAAAATAAAACTGTGTGCTTCTAACTGCTCTTCAGTAAATTTTATGTATTTGTTTGTGGAGTAAAATTACCTAATGCAAATAATGCACTTAAATATAATCTCAGATCAAGCTTGTTTTATAGTATCATATCCAAAGTTATTATGTATTAAGTATTAATTAGTAAAATGATCTGGGGGAGCCTCATTCATTAAGAAAAATCAAGACTGGATAATTACATAGTGCTTTGGGATATTCAGTAATAAGATGGTTGTTGAATGCCTGCACAAATCTTAGGTATTTACAGAGGGTATGAAGGCCAGATTTATTCCCCTAACTTGCAAATAATCTCCCTCTACAGCCCTACCATGAGAAATAATAGCTCCAATTTAATCTTTTGATAAGAAGTAATGTTAATTCTGGTTACTTAAATATTACCTTGAGAATATAATATACTAAAATAATTTTAGGTTTAGAACATTTTTCAAATTAATTTACTTGAATAATTGTTTTGGCCTAGGGGAGCTCTGAGTGAATGGATTGGAGTTGTGAGAGTCAATTGTTATGACAAAGCAGAAGTCCAGGATTGGTCTAATGTTTTTTATGAAAGTTGACTGGCTCTGTTTCCTTCATATGACTGGTGTTCCAAAGTAGTACATGACACAGACACTGTGGTAGATCGGTTCCTTAACTTAATTCTTTCCACAATTCTAGTCCCAAACAGAATTGGTTGTCTACTGAATCAAACTTCTCCATAAGATCAACATTGAATCTATGTGTTAAATTTAATTTGGTTTTCTTCTAATTCAGTTTGTGACCATAACTGTGGAAAGAATAAAGTTCGTGAACTGAGGCAGCAATGTATAAGCTACATGAAATGGTTTATGTTTACTTAGGATAGTCAACTAAGAGCATACTTACAGTGGTATTTTGATAGGAAGTGCACACTATGTTATAATATATATGTATATATGCATATGACATGCATATATGTACATATGTATATTATATATTGTATGTGCATATACATGTGAGCATAAACATTTGTTTCAATGCAAACTAATACTTAAAATAGTCATACTGTGCACACATTGCTTTGGGGACATAGAAATGCGTGTCTGTGTTCAGAAGCAGTGTTTTCTCTGCGTTTCTCTTTTCTGACAGGAGGAAGATTTCCTCCACACTGTTTTATGTGTATTTTCCTCTCTGGTGGGTTATGCTGCTCCTGATTTCATCTGTGTGGCAGTAACTTCATAAGATGCTATGACAGAAATGCAGAGCCAATTCTCTGTGGTATAATTTTAGTTCAAAATATCCAACAGGTCATAACATCTAAGTGTCAATTGGAAGATAAACATTCTTACGAAGTGGTTAGGGTTCCAGTGTTAGGGAGGCAGTGTTATGTGTTCCAAAAATAAAGTAGTAAAATAACTTTACAACTCATACAGCCAGGGACTTGAAAGTCTAGATTACATTCTCACTCACTTTCAAACCTATCCTAGTTATGTGTAGTTTCCAGATTTACTTATTTTTACATAAATGTATTATTTTTCTTTTGAATAAATGTATAGAATCATGTGAGAATATCTGAATGTTTTAGTCAGGTTTTATTAGATCAGTCAACAAAGCTATATTTCATATGAGTTGAATGTAGTGCTTTTAATGTTAACTATAAGGACAAGTTTAATATACGAAGTCAAAGAGTGGAAAACTAACCAAGGTGCATTTTCTTGCATCATTAATTTCGCAATGCAGTTGTTCTTGTTCATAAATATGCCTAAGAATAGCAGATGCTTTTTCAAAACTACAGGCCAGGGATTGTTCATCTTTCACATTTTTCTCTAAAATCAGTGTTATTAATATAGTATAGGTATTGTGATAGATTTTTCAATCTTTAAAATATATATAATAGAGACAAAAGCAAGACTTCTGCTATCAGTTATGAACACTGTACCCAAAGAAATTCCATGTGAAAAATTAATGGAGAATTTGAGGATTAGACGTTTTGAAATTCTATGAGATCATTAGATGATAACAATTTTAAAAAACTAAAGCACACTTCATCAAAAAATAACCAAATATGCATATGTGTAAAAATGAAAGTAATGCGTGCATACAAATTGACCTGCATTTAAGCAATGTTCCACAAAGCACAGTGTAAATTTAATAAAGGAGAAGCTGACCTTTATCTTTTAGGGCTGGAATGTGCATTGACTAACATTTAGTAGATTTCTACCTTGGATCAAAATTTTGACAAATTCTTGAAGAAAACAATAATTGGTGAAACTGGACGTCCGTCACTCAGAATTTGTGTACAAAATTTTGTGAACCTGTGAAGGGTGCGGCAATGACAGTGTGGTTATGGTTTATATCTAGACGTGACATGGAGTCCTCCTGCACTCCCAGGTGGAGATTTTGCAAGGTGATTGAATCGTGGTGACTCCATAGCGCAAGTACGAGCCCTGTAACTGCTGGGAGTTGGGGTCTGCTGGGAGAGGTGAGTCCCTTGGTGTCTCCCTCGTCTGCTTCTCCCCTGTCCACTGCTTCCTGACTGCTCTGACTAGAGAGGTCACCGTGTGCCTCTGCCACCTGTACCTGCTGCTTCTCTTTTTGGGCCAGATAATCCTGGCAAAATGTGAGCCTGAATAAACCTCTCCTCCTTTGAGCTATAGGTTTTGCTTATTGTGCATTAGCAGTCAGAAAGTTTCCAGGACAATGTCCTTGCTGAAATCTGACAGGAGACACTGCCATAGAAATGGAAGTGACAGAACTGTACAAAAAGAGTCTTTGCTTCCTCCTTCCAGATTTGGGCCTGCTACCCATTCACTCTAAATGGAAAAAATCTCCATAGAAAGGTCAAGTGATACTGAGTTTGAATTTGTTGTTCTATAATTTTATGCTGAATATTTGTTTTTACTAATCAAAACTATAAGACAGATAAATCTGGTTAATATAAATATAGAGGAAGTTCATGGAAATACTTAAAACTGACCTGCTAGGTGGCTATAAAGTTCATTAAGCAATTATTGAGCATTTAATCAATGTCTAGGCCTGGGAAACTGTGCCAATTTAAAACAGACTAAAACTATGTAAAACTAATTTCATAGCCTGAGGAGGACGGAGGAGTGTTTACAGGCCTGATTACTGATGAATACGTATCCCAGCCTGCTGAAGTATTGATCACGGAAGCTGGTCTGTCTGAATGACAGTGATTATGAGACGCTCAAATCAAGGTTTTTCATTAAAAAAAAAACAAAGAAAATTTAAATGAAGGTACAAGAACATAAGTTAATTAAGTTTTAATCACATAGGATCTATCAAGGACAGTTTGGTAATCGAGTCGAAGATGAAGCCCACAAAGGTGGACTGGGTATTAATATAGATGGAGAAGCCCCCTTCCGACTCTCTGAAATCTCAAACATTGTCTTCAATACGTGGTCACCCAAAGTTAGAGGGATGGAAGGAGAAGGAAGTTTGAGATCTGGAAGTAAATGCCAGATCTGGTTCTTGAGTGACAAGAAGGTCCAAGAAACTGGTGAATGAGTAGAAAGGTAAGAACTTTTGAAGTTACACTACCATAAAGATACGTTTTATGTTTACAAGTGGACATGACTAGAAAAGGGAAGGAGTTACATTTCTATCTCTTTGGTGTGAATCTAACTCCATTCTTTCAAGCCTAAAAAGAATTAAGACATAGAAATTGTGAGCAAATTCCACTGGGCAAGTTGGGTTTCCTTACACACCTCTGAGAAAGCTCTTTAGTACAACAAACTCATGTTGTTCCTGCTTAGAATTTTCCTAGAATCGAAGCTCTTTCTATTTGTATGTATCTTTTTACATCACCTGGAAAACTCACTCAAAGTCATGCCTCAATATATAAAAAGTGAACAGTTTTAATATCATGCATTGATTAGGGCTTAATTAATGCTTACTTAAAATACTTGTTTAGAATACTAATTCTTATATAATTTATTTAACTGCTATGTCAGATCACAGCATAGGATTGATGACTGCACCTTATTTAGCCATAAGCATTTATATAATTGATAATGATTCAGACTCAATATAATTCAACAGTTCCATGTTACCCCTGGGAATACACAAGGACACCAAAATATACAGAGAAGTCTGTTGAATAAAATGTGTAGTATGTGCATATAAGCTGTACACATTTCTTTTTAATTTGAATTAATCCTCAGATTACTTAAAGTATCAAATACAATGTAAATATAATGTAAGTAGTTGCATTATTTAAGGTATAATCAGAAAAATGTGTGGACTTAATATAGACACAAACATCGTAGGCTGAACGACAAAGTACACAGATAAGCTACAGCTTAACGAAGCTCAAAAAGTGCTGGGAACGTCTTGCTGACTTCTGAGATGCTGGGTGGCTGTAGCAGGTCTTGCTAACACATGACTTCCCTCGTGTGAATTCAACATGGTACTGAATTCAAAGCTTAGTTTTGGAATTTTCTGGAATACAATTTCACATATTTTGCAAGGGAAGGGGCTGAATCTACAGATATGAATACTGAAGGCCAGATGTACATTTGTGTTTGCCTTACTCAATTTCTCAATTTTTGTTTGTGGTGACAAAAATGGTTATCAAGTTGGGTTTTGAACTGTTGTTAATCTTTTAATTTGCAGAACTATGAATACATATCTTCACAGTGCTTGGTCTTGTTTTGCAGCTAACTTTTATTAATGGCTACTTTGCTTCATCAGGACACCAATTTTCACTCATTATTAACTTTCCACCCTGACTAGATAGCACACCTGTCCCCCTGTTCAAGTGTATAGGAGGCTTCATTGTATGTATTGTAGTTATATGCACTGCAATATATATACAGTGATTTTCACTGTGTTCAGCACAAATAATAAATCCATACATCTTAGTTATTCCCTTGTTGCTGGGACAAAAATACAGGACTCCCTCATTTTAATGAAGTAAAGGTTTGTTTCGGTGCACCTGTACAGTCCATGGTCAGCTGATGGAGACGGAACTGAGGGAGGAGTCAGAAAGAATGGCATATTTTTCTAGGTCACACCCACAGTGACTACCTCTTCCAGCCAGTCCTCACTTTCTAATAGCACCCAGCTAGAATGTCCCTACAATCCATTCACCTTCCAAAGTAGTGCCTATGATCAATGAGACTTTGGGGGATATCTAAGTATAAACCATAAGAGTACATAAAAGATTTCACTGACATAAATGATGAATTCAAGTTTTTAAAAACATTCTGCAGTTATCTTAGTCACTCTCTGAGAACGAAGACCTAACATCCACAAATTAAAGGAGGGGTTTGTTTGTACTCTTGGTTTAGCCTATCAGCAGACTCCAAGACAGAGAAGAACATGGATAGGGACTCAGTGGAGGAAAAGCTGCTTACACCACAGCAATCAGGAAGTAGAGAGCAGACGGAGGAGCTATGCAAGGGGACACACCCTGCAGTGTTACAGCCCCAATAATCTGCCTATTACAAAGTCGCTGAAACCAAGTCATGTGCAGGACCCCTGGAGTCCAGCCACCTTCATAAACCTCTTAGCACTTGAGTCTACAGGGCAATATTGCAAATTCAACTTACTATATTCTGGCCCTGGACCCCCAAAGACTCACGTCTTTATGCAAAATGCACTTAGTAGATCTGTGATAGTCATCAAACTAACAGTTCCAGCACTGTCAAAAAGTTCAAGTCTGAAATCTCCTCTGAGAGTGCAGGCAAACTCTTAGACATGAGCCCCTATAAAAAATCAAAAATAAAATTAAACACTGCTGACAATGGCACAGCATACAAATTCCAATTCCAAGAGGAAGCAGTAGTTGTATGGAAAAAAATGGGAAAAAAACAAGACCAAATAGAGGAGGGAAGATATTAAATCCTATAGCTTCATGTCCAGCACCCAGGCAAACAGCTTAGTCATCCCTACCTCCATAGCAAACACTGGTTGTGTCCTTTGTATCTTCTGTCTTAGGATAGCTTTGCTTACTCCGAGTGGTGTTCCTTTATGGATTTCCTTGTTCTTGGTGTCTCTGACAGCCTGGAGTCTCGCTTGCACTTTCTGCTTCACTCTTACAGCTTCACACACTGCCCTCTTAGGGACACATTGCTGTAGCACCCCAGACCTTCTTCTGAACTCTACATGGAAGCCTTCCTGAACCTACAGCTCTTGAATGCTGCCTGCTGGTAAAATCAGCATCACATGGATGTTGCCAAGGTCTGCTGTCAATTTAAGTAACCAGAAAGCTGAGTGCAAAGCAAGAGATAAGGGAAGGAGATATAACCTGTCCTTCATGCCTCAGTGAGCCACTATTAACCAAGCCCCGACAAGTCAGCTGTGGTGCCTTCCTGCTCCAGCCACCTTTCATGCCATCCTGATGAGCACCTGAAGCTTTGGGAGATAGTCCGATCCAAATCATAGTGTATACAGAAACTGTGGTCAACTTGCTCTCTGCCTAAATGACACCTCTCTCATAACATAACACCTAGTTAGAGTTAAGCTCTACACAGAATCTCTATTTGGAAATCATACTACCACATCAGCATCTAATTTTAAATAACTAGTACCTAAGGTTTAGTGCTTTTTTTGTTTGATGTCCGTTTTTTCTTTTTTTGAGATAGAAGCTCACTGTGTAACACAGTTTGAACTTGAAATTGCAATGTAGACCAGACTGGTCTTGAGCTGACAATCTTAGTGCCTCAGCCCAATTAACTAGTGCTGAGATTACAAATATGTGCTTCTGTGCCTGGGTAATTAAGGTGGTACTTAATGCACATTTCAATGTTTAATGCATTAATATGGTAATAAATTGTACTCTTCATAATGGAAATATTTACTACACATAATTATTCAACTTTTGAGTTTCCCTCTTGTCCATTTCATGGTGAGAGATCAAAATATATGCTTTACTTTAAGCAGACGGCCTTACAATATCCCATATATAACATGACTAGAAATTTGAATATACGCTAACACAACTGACCATATTAATTCCAAATTCATGTGGCTCTTCTAATTTGTCATAAATCTGACTTGAATATGTTAGAGAAGCATATTGTAGAATAAAAGAATTAGTACTTGGCAGGAAATAGAGTTTATTACTTTAATTTACTCAGAAAACTATAGTGCAATATGTAAATCACAAGAGTAATAAAAAAAGAGTGTGTGGAATTGTATTTTATGAGCCTTTGGCTACTACTTGTGAGAAGAACAAATGTATAAAACTGAGAAGAATACACAGCTTTACAGTTATTTTAACCTAAAAGTGACATTTCACTGCAAATGAGATTTTAAAAGTGTTTTTAGAAACATCTTTAGAAAAAATATTTACCTAGTGTTACTTGCCTAGATAGAAAAATGCCTGAAATGGAAGATTTTTGTGGAATTTTATAAAATTTAAGTAAGTACTATATTTATCATAGTTTAAAAGAGAAAGGATGAAAGGTGTAATGTCTAGGGAACCATTTCTGATAACCCCACCTTATAATACGAGGTCAATCTGTTCCACGGAAAAATTGTCTTCACCATGCGTGCAACCCCAACACCAACATGTGATAAATCAGTGTCACTCACATCCTGGCCAGAGCACTTACCTGTTGACATCTGACCTTCTGTGTTCCCCAGTGATTTAAAAGGGCACATCATGCAGATGGTGGCCCCAGTCTTCAGCCTGATCCAATCTCAGTCAACGTGTGCCACTAACGATCATGAATGAAGGGTTCCCAAATTAAGCATGTTCATGACTGTTATGGACACTAAGAAAAAAAGTGTTTTGCTTGCCCACAGGTATTTTATGGTGAATTTATGTTTTATTCTATTATAATCTATATAGTTTAATACTCTATCTTCAAATATCTAGGAACTAAGTGAATACATTTTTCCCTACCCAAAAGATTCTCAAGTTTCAGTCATGTGCTAGGCATGGTGGTACAAGCCTGTAATCCTAGGACTAAGGAGGCTGAGGCAGGAGGTAGGTGAATTGAGACCAGTTTTTGTAACTTATCGACTTAACAAACTCTCTGAAAATTTTGTAAAAATATAAATAAAAAAGAACTAGAGATGTAGTTTAGTGCCAAGGCCTTAGGTTCCATCTCAGTTTTTAAAAAGATGTAGGCATTATTCTCTCACCCCTCTGTGTTGTCACTTTTCCCTAATTCCTTCTGTCAGTCACCTATTTTCCAGAGTGGAGATAATCCCAGATATTGGGCTGTGTGCTGAGGAAATAGTAAGTGTTCATGAATTTTCTGTATGCAACCAAGATGTATGCACCTGATAGTATTGTCTATATAGGGCCCTTAATTCTTTATTGTCATGAGTTTCTTTAGAGTCATTGTTTGGGTTTAAAAAATCCCAAAGACTAATCTTGGTGAGTCTTGTTTTATATTAACATCCCTCAGCTTACATATTATTATATACCCGATTTCTTTTGCTTTGGTTCAATAGTTTCCATAGGTTTTGTTTTGACATAGTGTCTATGTAGTTCAGACTGCCATTGAACTTACTGTGCTGCCCAGGCTGGCCTCAAACTCATGATGACCCTCCTGAGCGCTAGGATTACAGGTTTGTGCCACCACATCTTGCTAATTTCTGCATTTTTACAACTCAATTGTTTCCCCTACTCTGATATATTCTGAAGTGATCAATTAAGAATTTATTGAGACACCAAACATTGCTTGTTATCTTTAACAATTTTTCCATCAAGTTAATCATACTGTTTAACTTTTGCTTTTGATATGATTTCTCCTGGTCATTTATTTTTATGTTAACATAGACTGAAACATCTGAGTGATCAAAGCTACCATTTTAGTCACTATTTTGGAAGGTAGATAAGGGTAAAACCTCACCTTTCATAGATAATACAGGGAGACCTAGAACAAAGTAGTGTAGTGTGTTTAGCTATAATTTGTTTTATAAATATGATTTCTTCTGAAATAACTGATAAATTAGAAATCAACATGAGCACAATGTGAATTTCAAGTTTGCTTATGTGCAGATCTCTCTGCAAGAAACATCAGGTGAACACAGTGAACTGTACCTATCACAACACAGCCACACATCACACACACACACACACACACACACACACACACACACGCTCAATAACCTGCTAGTGACTCAGTTCCATGCACATGTTACAAGATACCCCATTCATCTCTGATTCTTGCAATGATGCTTCGGACCTGCATCTCTGTAATGCAAATTTTGATCCTTTCAGAATCAAAGCAGTGTATCCATACATATTTGAAACATCTAACATACACAATTCTAGTGTGTTTTAATCTCTTGTTCTATTTGTCAACAAAGAAGTTTTGAGGACTGTGACCTTCGGATCCTTCTTCTCATTACAGTTGTGATTTTATTGGTAAATTTTGCATGTGGCAATTTCCCTAAATTGCCCATGTCTTGCTACAGTCAATAAAAGAGTCCTGGTATAAGCAATGAAACATGGAATCTGAGTAGAACTGGACACCAGCGACCCACACATGCTCTTCTTTTAAGTGGGGTTTGCCATGGTGACTGAGTGCAGGCAGGTGAGTCTCTAAAGAATATTGCAGTGTGACAAGAAGTGATGTACGGGTGCTCTGGCTCTGCATCTAGATAATCCCAGCCAACACTCAGAATGGAATCTGTTCAATTCAGAACGGCAAGGAAAAGGTATTGAAGTGGTTCTCACACATGCTAACAAGGTCTGCAGGCTTCTCTGCTAATCATCAACTGAAAATGGCATTCATGTATGGAGACCCAGGGTTTCCAGTGTTCTGATATTCCTTTCAGCACTAAAAATACTGACAGTGTTGGATGTGTTTCATTCCAAACAAAGAGGAAATCTGCCACTCAGTGTTCTCAAAAATAAGTTGTGTTTAAACCATGAAAGCAGGAATTTATATATAGATACCTATATATGTATATGTATATGTATATATATATATATATATAGATAGATAGAGAGACAGAGAAGGGTATATATATAATATACATAAATACATATATATTTAGACAAGGGTAACAATAGTGCTAGATGATGACTAGCACAGATTTTAAAATCCTGATTCAGATTACTTAATACATATCAGATGGAAAAAGAACTATAGTTTAGCAGCCTATTATTGTGTTAACATTTTACTTTCTTTAGTTGTTTCTATTTTTTGTCTACTTTTGTACATTTGTTGGCTTACCCTTCTTAAGTCTCATCCTAAGTACAGTTTGCTGTCAGTATTTTACACAAAACATTTTTCCTTGACCCATCTTAGCATTTATTATGTATGATGTTTCAGTAAAGATTATTTCTGCATGTGTTATGCTAAGGAAGGAAGCTTATAATTTCTGAAATATTTAAGTCAACTTGTACATATTGAAATTAAAGTACTGTTGGATTACAAAAATAATTTAAGCTAACTTGATCCAGAATATTCAATTTAGGGATCATTAATTGGTATGTTTGCTATACAAATTTTAATTCAGAATAAGAAGCAAAGCATCAACAGAGCATATGGTAAAAATAATTCATGCATTAGTTCTAGATATTTCATTAAAATAATAAAAGCCAACATACACAAATTATGAATTTAAGTAGTTTTCATGTTCAACTATAATACCTTTATTCACTTCACTTCTTAACACACTCTTTAAAATTATCTGTCAGTGTCCATTTTTTGAAATGGGGATGCCAGAGATTCATAAGCAAACGGGAGATACAGTCTTACAGCTCATGTCAAACCTCTAGGCTCTAGGAGTGGTTCATACACAGGGGTCATGTTGAACATGGGGGCCTTGGCTGCAGATCTGAATGTTGCTGTTTCTATCACTGTGAAGTTTGGCTTTATGGACAGTGATCAAATGCCACCTGTAAATGATGGTGCTGATGACTTGGAAAAGGACCAGGTGAGAAATCTGACTAAGGTTACATTGGGGAATCAACCAGCCAAAGTGGTTCCAGACTTTGTAAAAAGAGGAGTGGGTGAAAGAGGGCTTTATACAAAGTCCCCAGCTCATTACAGAATCAGGGGACACACAGTCCTAGTTATCATCTGCATGGCCTATGACTTCATGAAGAGGTTACTTAGTGGGCAAGGGTGTTTCTAATTGAGACAGAGGTGGCTCTTGTAGCTACCTGAGCAGCAGCACCCCAGGGTTTGTGGCAATCCTGCTGAAATGTTTAAGACACCATCAACATTTAAGATTTTACAGGCAATTGCCAAACATGTGGTGCCAAACAGAGAAAAACAATTGTGAAGAAGGTACTTGGTGTTGAGATGAGAATTGTGTAGCTGATTTCATTTTGGACCTTTATTTTGAGGAGAAGAAGGGAATCTTCAAGAGCAGAATAAATGTGGCAGGCCAAATGCAAACCTGGAAGCCCAGTTTCCTTTGAAAAGAGCTTTGTCACTAATGTAGGAGCCAAAGCTATGAATTGTCTTTCTGGGGAAATCAAAGAGAATTTGGGCATAAGGGACAAACAAATCTTGTCAATCATGTGTAAGATTCTGGAGATGCATTAGAAGGCACTGGCCTTGACTGCAGAAGGACTAGATGAATTTATAGCATCAAGACCCCAAGGGGTAGTAGTGGCCAATGCAGAGGCCCATCCTCAAAATATTAGCCAAGCAATGGTTAGCGATGCTACAATCTAAAGCTTCATGCAGTTGGGGTAACAGATTATTTGATGATGGTCAGCTTGCCGCTGATAGAGCTAAGGACATGTTCTTTCTGTGTTTTGTCTCTCTTTCCATTAAATTTCCTTTCATTTTGTACTCAGCCACAATCGGCCCTGGCCAGGATCTGGAGAAGGGGTAATGAAAGCAAGTTCCTTTGAGGTAAATTCCATCATCACTCCTACCTCAGCTTCATGGAACACATAAGGTTAGGCTTTTCAAGTGCTACTGTCACATCTGTACTATCCAGAATGTTCCTAATATAGTGCAAGTAATAAAGGCACTGTGCATAATTTGATTTTTTAAAAAGGTACTGGGTAAAAGAGTCAGGATACGTCCATAAATTTACATACTACACAGAGCTCAACATTCTCAGTTAAAAATCACAATGCTGTAGGAATATTCCATGATGTGTTATCAAATATCTAACCTGTTAATTTCAGTATACATGTTGTCTTGGTTACTTTTTTCACATTTTTGAGACAAAATATCCAACGGCCAAAATGAAGGAAGGAGAGGTTTATTTAGCTTCCAGTTTGTGCAGGTTTCAGTCCATACTTGGCTGGCTCAGAGGGAGGGTGGCACATGGCAGAGGGCAAACGTTCATGGCAGCAGAGCACAGCAAAAACAACCATCAAAAGGGAGGAATGGCTGCAAGCAGCCTCTTTCCTTCCCATACATTTTATGCAGGCTTCCCCTACCCAGGGCGTGTGTAACACTCACATATTCTCCACGCCCTCCTCTTCCACAGGCTCAGGATGTGTACAAAGTAAGCACCCTGGCTTCCTGCTGAGCCAAACATCCAGACTCCCCAAGTTGACACAATGCATCAATCATAATACACGTACAGCTCTAAAATATGATAACAAATATAGATGTAGTTACATGCAGTCGCTTTCAATGTACAGTGTGTCAGTGAGGATCTTTTCCTTGTGGTTTATATCAAATGTAAAATTCTACAACTAACCTATGCAATTTGGTAACCGGCAGAAGCATCTTTTAAAAGCAACATTAACCATCACACAATATTCAACAAAATGTAAATCAGCCTGGGGAAATACTGGGTGTGGTTTCACAGTGAGCTATGGCAATTTCTGTTACATTTCTCTGCCCTGAGATAAAGAACACATTGTTTTTCAGTCAGCCATGGTTCTAAGGGAAATTAAATGGTGATTAAACACGTGTGGATCTGACTCTGAAAGTACACTCTCACACATGATGGAGACAAGCACGTAACAGTTTAAAAGAATAGAATATTTTAGGAGAAAATATTCTGTATTTGAATTAGACAATGAATTAAATTTAAATATATTTCTGCCACAATTAACTATTATTTCACTATGATCCATAAGGAGTCAGCTGTGAGCATCTACAGAAGCTAGAACAGTTGGGTTTCACATTGGTTGAGGCCAGATCATGGTGCTCAACCACAGTCAAACCAGTCCATGCTCAGCCTCTCATGCTGAGAGCTATGGAAGGAAGCCCCTCCAGCGAACCCTTTCATGCAAGTGAGGTGCCTCGTTCTAATTCAAGGCACATGAGGACAGGATGATGCTGGTGAAGCAAGATTTTTCCTTTAAGCCGACATTCCATCAATACCTGCAAGCAACTAAGGATTAAGGACGAGAAAAGATTTTCTCCCTTTTACAGATTCAAACCTGATGTTATATTGTACAAAAAACTTTTCCATGTATTGGCATAAAAAATCATTCTGTATATTTTATAAAAGTACCTACACTTAGGTGTGATGCAAATCTTCTAAATCATTTACGGTTTGTTCATGTTATTAGAGAAAGCTGTCTCCTCCCCGTATCTAAATCATTAATTATATGTATGGCATGATATTTTTTCTGTGTAAATGATGAAGAAGTTTGCTTCAGTAATGTGGGAATTTTATAAGCAAAGCCTAAATTACACTCGCACTTAACCCCTCAAGAACTACAGGGGGTTGTTAAAATAATACTTCAAATTGTAGATAAAAAGTGACACATGTTAGACACTTTTAGAGGCAACCTTTTGCCCGGCATCCAATTTAAAGTACCAAAATTACTTTTTCCCCACAGTAGTCGTGTTGCTGTTTCTAGGTCTAAAATCAATTACTCCTGGCATGGAGTAATTAAATGAACTAATTGGATGCTGATTCAAATTAGGACTACACTTCCTTTGAAATCTTTTTGCACTAAACATTGACTACTAATTCTATTAATGGTATCTCTCCTGTCTGTATTCTGATTGTTTTCTACAAAATGGCACTTGTTTGAATTGGAAAATACAAATACTCGCCTTTTTGTTTTCACTTCCAAAAGTTGAGTGGTTATCAATAATTTGAATTCACATAGAAATACGCCTGGTTATACAGATCTACCACTAAATCTATACTCATATTAATTTCATTTCAATCATGTGGGCTCATATCACCCTGTAAAATGATGTGAACCTGTTCTTCATGTTGCTCTGAATTACTTTGTTGATCGTTGGCTTATTGCACTAGGATGCCTTTTTCTACTATACTTGAATCAATTTATAATTTTCCTAAGTCTTTATCTGAATTTATAATGAAGTTGTGCTACTCAAATATTTTGAAAAATCTAATAGTTAGAAATGCAATAAAGAATAAGAATGAATCCATTTCTGTGGAGCAAATATCTATTGTTATATGCGGCTAAAGAGATTACAGAGGTTTGCTATGTTTTGAAATTTCTCTCTCTCTTTTTCTCTCTCTCTCTCTTCCTCTCTCTCTCTCTCTCTCTCTCTCTCAAGAAATTACTCAAGGGTAATTTCATTTGAGATAAAAGCCGTGATGACAGAGATGAACTTATGCAGCACTCACCACTTAGCACCATCAAACTAAACTGTAATGCAGGTAAATCGTATTCTTTACAAAGTACTCTACAACGCGCTGAGGGAATAGCTCCTTCCGCTCATCTGTGCACGCGCTGACGCTCATACGTGGGGTTGCATGGCTGCGATATGAGGGCCTGGTACTTTCCTAGTGAGTGCCTCTGCTCTTCAGTCAGACTGTCTCTTCCTATAGATGGCGAATCCAAAGCCCTCAGAACATTCTCTGGATTGGTGTCCATGATGAGAAAGAATTGTTGTTTTTTGCTCACTTCAGTGTCTGCAATGTCCTTTCTCATATAAACATTGCATTGCTATCACCAGTTCCTGTCAGTTAACCGTTATTTTTAATTCTTCAGTTACACTTCATCACCACATCTCTGAAGCAAGGTGGACGTTGGTGTCTGTGAGGGGCTGATTCTAGGACCTCTGATAATACTACCGTCCAGAGATTCTCAAGTCCTTGTGGAGGGGCAAATCATATCTGCATACAATCTGTACATACCCGCCTTAGTTTAGATGGTTTCTAGATGGTTTATAAAATGCAATGTTACAACTACACTGATAGTTATACAGTGTTTCTTAAGAAATAACGAAAGGAACACTGTATTATTTCCACATTCACAGTGTTTTTTCCTCTCATATATTTTTATCATCCTGGTTGGTTAAACACATGGATGTGGAATACAGAGATTCAGAGGACTGACTCTATGTAGAAACATAATCATATGTTCACGTGTAAAATGTATGCGTGATGTGAAATAATAGAAATCTGAGCATGGACAAGTTGAAATACAGGTTCAAGAAGGAACCAGTGTTTTTTTCTATGTGTGTAATATGTACTTCTGAATCAGTGTCATTAAACATTACCATCTCCTTCTCATTCCTTTGTGAACTATTGTATCCCATAAATGTGTGTAGTTACTGCATGCTACTAAAAAATTTATGGGAAGATTTAAAGAGGCAGAAATTCTAACTAATTTGACCAATGCACCTACTATCCATGTATGTAATTATCGTACTGTATCCCTGAAGTGTGTACAGTTAAAATAGCAATTATGCTTGAAAACAGAATTTACAAAGAAAGGCTGGAATAAGGTCAAGGCAAATGTTAAGTATCAGAGGCTCCATAACATTTTCCCCAGAGTACTGGAATTAATATTTGCTCTAAGGTATTTCCACTTTTGCACCTCCCTACATTAATTTTAGGCACAAAGGATATTGTTCAGTTTCAATCCCATGTTTATACGTGGAAGAATCAAGTACAATCTCCTAAACTGTGAGCGTGTGAATGACAAGGCGCACATGGGACCGTATCTGGGGCTGATGCGGTCACACTCCCAAGCAAGGGGGCATCTTTCGCCAATGACATGAACGAACCCTAATAGATGGCAAATGACCTACACCTAGGTGTTAGTCGTAGAGCGCACCTAGAGAAAACTACTATGAGTAGCTGACATTATATACAAAGCCTTATTTTAATTGAGTACTTTTAAAATGTATTTCATTACTTTATTCTTCTTGGGGAACTTCTCTAATTGAATCAGAAGCTCAGATTTCTCCTCTTGCACCCAGTTCCATTTCACTCTAATATAGAATATCGGTAGAAAAAGTCTCAGTTTACTTTCCAGCTCTTATGTAGAAATTTATTTATTGTGACATTTTTAGTAACCCCCCAAAGCAAACATCCTCCACTTCAGTTAGAAATCTGCCTCCCACTTAGACCTGGCATAGGGGTAACAAGCAGAGCAGGTAAATACTGAGGAAAGCACTAGCTGATGAGGAAAACCGAGGAAGACATCTGGGTCAGACAGAAGCCACAATCGGGGGACTGTGCCTGATATGAATGGGTCAAAGTAAACAGCAGAATTTGCATAATTTTAATAACCAGAACAATGAATTCATAGGTAGAGTTAAATGTACAACATAAGATAAATTAACCGAAAAATAAAAAAGAGAAAAGGTGGTCCTTTCCAAAATGACCACAAGTCATAGCCAAACTGTATGGTTAGGCTATGATTATGAACACTCCAAGTTTGGAAAAATTCTTCATTCTAGAGTAAGAGATTTGGGAACTTAGTTCATTCTAAAGGGCTGGCATACTACTGACCAGGGGAATATTATTCCTTAACAATATGTGAGTTAGGTACATTTATTAATCTAGAAGATTTTATTTTTTTGCTAACTGCCCTGAATCCTTCTTTGAGTTCAAATATAGTTTCCTTCCATGCAAAGTTCAAAACTGTATTCTTGTAGGCTCTGTTTCCTTTGGTTATATTTTGCAGGAATGTCCATGAAATGCCAAAAGCTGTTATGCTAATTAAGATTGTCATACACTCAAATATTAATATAATTCCATAATGTATGTGATACATTGATTTTTTTCTACATGTCTGTCATACATTAATATCTATAATTTAAGTTCTGCAATATATCACATATATGATAGTAAGCACTGAGTTTTCTATATACCTCATGGTACATTCAGAAAAAGTCAATCAATACTATTTCCTAAAAGGCAGGCTAATTTTTCCTGGAAGAAGGATTACTATAATAACGCCACATTGTGTCTATTAAAGTAAGTTAAAATATTACCAAAGAACCTGGAAGATATAGTGAGCAAAGTTTGTGAATCTAGATAATTCAAGTAAGAATTACTTTCCTCTGCAGAATTCTTTTTCTAATTACAAAGTAGAACAGCCAGATTTCTTCACTTAAGCACTTACGGGACAGCCAATGATTCCCATTGCACCCGTAAACTGTATTGATTCTTACTCAAGTCTCTCAAACACCTGCTGTGGGTCATCACCCCTCTGGATGGATACCACCTTCTTCTTCCACATGAGGTTTTCACTTATCAGTGACTGACGGGACTTCTCCTCAATGCTCAGTACATCACTTGGGACCTAAAAATACATCACTGTCACTTAAACGTTACGAAGAAAAATTCAAGTAATTGGAATAGTAGAGATTATTTTCATACAAATTATTTCATATAAATATAAAGTAAAATAAAAAGTAAGAACAGAAGTGAAATAGATATTACTGAAAGATTAGGAATGTAAGACTGTAAAGGGTGTTGACACTTTACGGCCACCCAGTGAGAATAGTCTCTCCGAAAAAAAATTAGGGCTAGAAGGAATAAATGAAGTGGCATGAATATGTTTTCTACAGTCATGCTAATATCAAGTGCCATTTAGCCAAGCTTTGTCTGTTAAACTTTTCAAAACAACTGTATATCTTACTGAATAACAAATGATGTAAATTCCAAACTGTAGGTGGATGCATGCTCGGATGCAGACATATTCACACATATGCATGCATGAGCATAGATTTAAAAGAACTTTTATCATTTTTGAAATTAGTATTTTAGGAAGCTGGAAATAAAAAACACTAAAGGTTTTACTGGAGCCCACATATTCCTCTACCTGATTTGGTCTTTGCAGACATGTAAAGGAAAACAAAAACATGTCGACTTTATCCAGCAGTTCTTTAGGATGAGAGGTTTGGGGCTGCAAAGCAAAACCTCAGGTAAAAGCTTTGCTGTTATTACTTTTTAATAACAGTAAAGAAGACATGCATTGTTCTATCTCTGCTCACTAATATTATACTGGAAACGGAAAGGTAAAAGTGTAGTTTTGCAATAGCTCCCGTTTTCAGGTTATTGTGTCCTGAAATCTTGTACACATTAAGATTCATTGTCTCCTTTTTCTCCCGCGGGCCTGAGTTATATACCACAAAGAACACGGAAGGGTATGTGAAGAAGGGGCAGCACTTTTAATAATTTCTTGATAATTATTTTTTATCACTAGAACCTAAGAAAGGCTGTGATCAAATATCAGCTAATTATTAAGAGAATAGCTCTTCTGTATTCCTCCTTCACCTAGATCACTGCTATGCAATCCAACTTTCAATATTAATGAGGTCAAAGAAAAAATTTCACCCAGAAGTGTCAACACTGAAGGAAAATTTTATTCAAGAGGCCGGAACTCAGCATGAAGTGTGGGATCACCTAAAAGCTGGGTTGGTAAGAAGATCACAGACTGAGTGCTCACTGGGGTTCCCCATATGCAAATATATTTTCTCAGATTTTCATCCAGAGTAAAGTGTCTGCTAAGGCTAGGCTTCTGGAAACTAGCACTACTAGCTTTCTTCATATTTACATTTCCAAAGTATGATTAAAGGGCAAAGCATTCCTGGCTTGTTAAATTGGGGAGAGGCTGTTAAATAGATTTGCATATATGCCAGGCAGAAAAAGAATTGGCAATTACAAATTTTCTGAAATTTTTCCAATTAAGTTGAAGTCAGAGCCTTGAGGAAGAAGTCTGTCTAAAATTCAGTGAGGCTGAGATGACTCGAATGTTTACCTGATTACTGCAGTCTCCTCACTACTGCAATGGACAGTACGGTAGCCACAGGTCACGTGGAATTGCCGAGCTCTTCAAACTGGTTTTTGTGACTGTCCTAGTTCTCTGTGTTTTTCTACTATAAAATTAAGATAGCGAGTATCAGCAACAGTGGAGTCACTTTAAGCATGAAGAAAACTAGCAATTATTGTTAGTTTTTGGTTTTCTTTTTTTGTGACAGGGTCTTGATATATCTGTCAGGCTGACTTTGAATACACTTTATATCCGATGTTACTATCCAGACTATCACAGTTCTCCTGCTTCTGCCTCTAGAGTGCTGGGATTACACGCACGTGCTACCATAAATTGCCTGAACTGGTAAATTTCAAACGTTTTATCTAATACCTGGCATACAGTGAAACACTGATATATATTAGATATTTTCAATATTTATCCTTGCATGTATGTATATGTGCATATATTTGCTTACTCTTTCACTGTCAATTTTCTCCCAGGTGCTTCTTACTTTCTGCGTTTCATAAAGGTCGCTTTTCAGAGTTGACAATTTCTCATCATATCCTAAATATCTATCAAGTTTCCACCTTATTCATGTTCCCAGCTACCTGCTCAGCAGAGCAACTAGAATGACCTTTGAAACAAATCACTGCCGCTGCTAGCTCATCCTCGCTCTTCAGCAGCCCCGTGCCTGCGGAGCCTCTACAGGTTCCAGAAGCACTTTGGTGCTCAGCTTTCCCGTGGCTGGGGCAAATGAGCTGCCACTCACAACCTAAGGGAGGGGAGGTTTACTCCGTCTCACGGTTGCAGAGGTTTAGTCCACAGTAAGTTGGTTCCAGCCGGAGCTATCAGGGCGGGGGCGCGGGGGAACGCTGCTTGTCCATGCCTACTTTAGTTCGCGTCAGTAGGTTTTCACTGCGTCAGAATCATGCCTTAGTGCCGTCCTCACCCTTCACTTTGATGATTCAGCTTATTCTCCGGTTACTCCCCTCCTGATATTCTCCAAACGACCCAAGAATGTTCAGTTTTCTCATACATTTATATCCTTTCCACAAATAATTTTTTCCATTTCACAGGCGTGAAAATACTGATTTTTGCCTTCTCTAAAGCCAACTAAGTGAGTGTTTTCTCTTCGAAAAAAATCTCTGGCCTAATTTTTTACAGTAAAGTTAAAATTTTCCCTCTTTATGCATAAAGCATTATCTTATCAAATTATATACAAATATACTCTTTCATCTATGTTTTCTAGAACAGTGTGCGTTCTTAGCAGTAGAACAAACTTTTTAAATATATATAAATTAGTATAATTAATATACCAATCTCTGGCTGATTTTTATGTATATGACTAGTACTTTCAAATTTACATATCATTAAGGAAAATATAAATTGAATTCTGCTTGTTTTTTAAGATAATATGCAATATTTGATCAAAATATATTCAAAAAATGTTTCTTCTAAGTTTAAAATATGAACAAGATTAACAAAATGCTAACACATTGGTCCACCTACCTAATTCATGAGACATAATTTAGTATAACTTAACTAATTACGATTTTTCAAAAGTTAAAATAAATTGTATTTCATTATTTCAACTTCTTAAAATGCATATTTTTGAACAGTAAATTTTCATATTTAGGCACATTTTCTAGTAAGCGCTAACATTTGAGGGGATGGATCGCCACCTGGTGGGAGTTTTCAGTATTAAGTAAATCATCGAATAATTTTGTATACTTTCAGGGTTTATGTTGTTTTAAATAGTATAACAACCTTTCTGGTTTCACAGCAGGAAATGTATTAAAATAAAGTAAAATAAAAACAAAGTAAAGTGTAGCAAAGCAAACTAAATTAATGAGCAAAAATCTAATACAAAATCAATACAAATACATTTTAAAAGTAAATGTATTTTCTTTCTCTTGATTATTTATATCAAGAGAATTTAAAATCACGAAAGTTAAGACTGTGAGGACTGATGGACAGAAAACCCATTGTTTATTACTTGACCTTATTTAGTATTTTTTACCCTAAGTCTTAAACCAAGGTTTGCATTCACTGACATCAGGCACTAAAAGGAAGCTGTATTATGTTTTAGTAAAGCTAATACAAAGAAACATCAAAACTACCAATAATTTTCAAAAACTTAAGCTATTGAAAATACATTTTTGGTTGTTCGAGTTCATCTCTTAAGATCTGACAGTGCTGACACAGTTACCATCATTTTCACTTGGCGGAGTGTTGTGCTTGTTGGATATTACTCATTTCCAAACGCATTGAAATTTAATCTCGCCGTGATGCAATGTTTGCCTGGACGTGGTAGACTTGACATAGATATGGATGAGTTTGAAAATACAAGTCTATTGTACAGAGTCCTTGATGAAACAAAGCGGAGAGAGAGAACTTCAGGTTACACTGTGGAGCAGGAAAGTTCAAAGCAGTCAATTTAGCTGCAAATTAACAGTGTGGTCTGAATAATAATAATTTTAATAAGAAGCAGTACAAAAAAGTTCCATATCACACTAATTCCTCACAACAATCAAATGATATTGTTTCCCTTCTTTATTTTGTTGAAATGGCAACACAATCCCATAGATAAAACATTGGATCAAGCTGAACCCACTAGTAAATATCGAGAAATTTCAGCCAGTTTGTTGAATGCTGATTGAAAAATTATATTTGAATTTTCCAGTACTGTAATTTCTCAAGCATTTGGATCATAATTTTTATATTTTGTAGAATCAATGGAAATATCTTAATTTTTTAATCTCTGCTTGTTTTATCAGGATTCTGATTCACGTTAAAATTTGAATACTATTAAGTGAAATGAAACAGACACACAAGTTGAAATATTGTATCATTTCTCTTACAGGAAAGGAAGGAGAGGGGATTTTTAAGACAGAGTTAAGACCTCTTGTATAAGTTACATACATATGCCAGCTCTACACAGGGAGTGCAAGCACTGTGAACCACATACACAGTAATAAAAAATTTCAACATAAAACAGAATACAGACAAATACATATGTTAGTTCAAATACGTTGAAATAAAGTTCTACATAGCTATAAATATGGAACTGTTCTGAAAATCACCTAGGTATCATCTTACCTTATAGAAATATTTTTGAAAATTCTTTAATTTTCCTTAAAATTCTGTCACCTGTGTACGGATCCATCAACTAAGTTTCCCTGCGTTGACTCATTTCATCACACTGTGTACTTTTATTTGTGTCCTATGTTAGCGATAATTGACTTGCAAAAGTCATTGGTTAATTTCTAGAGATGAAAGTTTTATTGCTTTATCATAGTTCACTGAGTAAATCTGTAAAAATTACATTGTTACTGATGGACTTAATTTAGTATGAGCCTTTATGACAGAAGAGAATTGGGTTTCTGTGCCTGTGTTATGTACAACTTCAACGCTACTATCAAATTTCAATCATTTCTAAAATAATTGTTTAATTTCACTCTCTTCTCCAAATTAAAACATTCACAGAGTTTTTGATATGTCCTTTTCTCCCTAATTTGATGGTTGAGTAGGTTTTCGTAGATATGATCGCAAACAACATCAAGTACTTTTACATAAGACTATGTTTTATGCATCTACTTGTGCTCATTTTTCTATTACGATATGTAATTTTTAACTGTGTATAGAAATTCTGAATATATTTGGAATATGAATATTTTCTGAGTAAAGGGGAATACTTGTAGGAGAGTAATAAAAGGACATAGAGACAAAGAACAAGGAAAATGTGATAGTAGAGATTGAAAAGCAGGAAGTTCAAATGGTTACTGTGGCAACACAAAATAACTACCTGAATTCTCAATATAGTGTGTGTGTGTGTGTGTGTGTGTGTGTGCATGTTTGTACATATGTATAATTTTAGGGCCATAATAAACAAATAACTAGGAGCCTATATGTTTGAAAATAGTTTTTATTCTGTTAAAATCTGATTATTCAATGGAATTACATGTTATTTGCTTTTGTTTGTTCTTCTGTGAAAGTAGTAATAACTTGGTGTTTGCTTTACTTAGGAAAATGTTTGAAAAGGAGATGACCTAAGAAACAAATGTGCTGTAGCTAATCTTAAAACTCGGCACTTTTATGAAGCCAAATCAAAGGTTTTCACATTCTTCTTTTGCTATGGTACAGATCGATATATAAAAGTGTTTCTAGGAAAGATACTAAAGTTATGTCTTGACCTCAAATTTAGATAGTCTTTGTAGTGGCCCCTACAAAGCAGTTGAGAAGGAAAAAAACCATAAAAAAATGAAAAGTTATGGAAAAATCCTAAGATGCTTATCTGAAACAAAAGGTATAATGTGAGTTTATTGGTACTTAAACCCTAGTAGCATAGAATAAAAAGCCTGCCACATTTACACATAGAGAAACAAGTCAGCATTAGATTGAAGAATCTGGATACAAAATATCTGTGCATATCTCCATCTAGGTATTATTTGGAAACAATGGTCAATAAGCTGGAAGCAGATGACTGTGGCATCTCATCTAGGTTGTCTATTTCAGATACCTCTATTGAATGAAGAAATAGGGATCGTACAGTACAATGAATTTAGCACTTTTGCCTAGGCTTAGGCTTTAAAGGGAAAATGTACTTCTGACACCGAGATAGGATGGGGTAAGTTGAAATTCCCACTCTCTCTACAAAATTGATGTGGACCCCAAATTCTTCTGGACTCTGTTCTTTCTTCCTTCTACATGGACACATTTATGAGTGCAGTTGTCCTGATGCTTCTTATTATATTTGGTGTCTAGGGAGGTAATGTGTTTCCATTTTTCATAAATGTGAAAGAGGCATCAGCCGTGGAAGAGTACTGAGGGTGCCCTTTGCCTGGTGAAGGGGAGAGACACAGGAGGCAGGTTGATGTGATAAGAATCAGTGTCCTTCAGATCTTCCCAGCTCCGTCCATTGCAGCAGCATCGTACTATTTTTAAAGGTTTTCTTGTTTGAAAATTCTTTTAAAGTTATCTCTGGTCATCTGACTTGCTTTGACCAATAGGATATAACCAGATTGATACCGCTTATTTGGGACAGCTCTTTAAGAGCCAGTTAAGCATTGACCATGTTTGCTGCCCGTGTCTCATGTGGTCATAGCTGCTCATGCTACTCCCCACTAGTTGGCTTGAGTGACAACATGAATGCGTCTGTCCAGTCACCTCTGTAGGTCTGCAGTGTGCATTAAATGTACACCCTTTGTTTCTCAAGAAAGTAACATTTTTAAGTGGCTTTAGCCACAGAATTCCTGACCCTGCTGTGGTGTTATTATAAGAATGTACATATTTTGTAAGTTTGTGCCAATGTCCTAGCCTATCTAATATCCTCTGATTAAAGAAACAGTAAACAACTGGACTTCATTACCCTCTTCCCTATGACCAAGTTATTGGTAGTGTATTTTAAGTCTCTGATTTTTAATGCACTCTGTTGTAGGAGTCAATATTTATTAATATTTAAACCTACAAGCACCTCTTTGACTGTAATTTATCCTTTAATTGGCCTTAGAATATTTATTTAAAATTTCTCTTGTCTTTCCTGAAGTACAGCCTTATTGAACAACAAATTTTCACTTGGAGGTGATAGGAATGACCTAGGACACACATCCTACCCCTAAAGTGAAGTTGAGGCTACCCTAGAAGTTTGTAATATATATTCAGGATGACTCTTTAGAACATCAAAAATACTGATTGGATTCTGTAATTAAAGGAAAAAAAATGTTCCAAAACATTTTGTCTTGGTTCCCATAAACCAACAGTGTGTCCAGCTTCCTTAGTCTTTCAAAATAGTCTTAGAAAAAATGGACAACATTTTGGAAAAATATTTGGAAAGATTAGAGAGTAAATTTACTTGTTCCTTTCTCAGAGAATATTAGACCACCCTGGGTCAAGCAGGGAAATGCAAAACGCATCTCAAAGGGCAGCCCAATTGTGGGGTAGAGGATATCTTAATTTATTCATATATGCTGAATTATTCTAAATGAAAGATTGCAAATATGGTTTCCTTTATCTTACGACCATAAGAAAGATCCTGGAAGAAGTTCTCAAGATTGAATTATTTACTATGTGTTTTGAGGATATAATAATGCCATCACTTAATGTTCTTTGTCCTGCATAAACAAAGGGTAATGTGGATTAGCTTTGTTCTTGATATTAACAATCCACCTGCTAATGGTTACAAGTACAGATAAATTCTTTGTCTTATTTTAATAGAAATAAATCTAATTAAGTCATCCTTATGAAATGTCAAGTTAGCAGCCAAAACACAGGCTCATACATGGATACATAGGTATGATAGAAATGAACACTGAGATTTTTTTAGTTTTTTAAAATAAGAGCTGTAAGAGTTTATTGTGCGCACAAAGGAACTGTTTGTGAACTGGGAGACTCCAGATCAAAAGTGATACCACATAACTCATAGTTCATAAAGCACAAATGAGGAAATACAATGATTTCTATTGTGACTGACAGTTGCACATGTACAGTATCCCGCTGGGGGGCGCACATGTTACCTGCTACTTCGGTTCATAAGCGCAGATCCCTCTGTTTGCCAGCTCCAAACAGGAGCTGGAGGCCTCTCTGTGCATCAGATCACCTTTTCCCCTGTACTGGTGAGGCAGGCTCCGTTCTCGAAAGGATCAGAGGTGAGGGGACACAGAGAGACAGTACTGCGGTTTGTTTATACTGTGAGGAAAACAGCAGTGCATTCTAGTAGAGAGCAAGAGTTAGGGTATTTATTTATTTGCTTACTTTTCCTCTGGAAGGAACATTGTTTCTTTATCATTTTACATGCATTATTGATTTGTATTTTTCTGAGGTCTGGCTCTTGAACCCAGGGCTCATTCATACTGTTCACATGCAGGACCATCACGCTGCTACACAGCTTCAGTCTCTGATTTCCATTCTCAGAATAACTTGGAGACTTTTTCCATCATCATTTATTTTTAACTTTTATATACTTTTTGGTACCAGGCATCAAACTCAGGACTTGCACTTGCCATGCAGGTGCTATCCCCTGAGCTATCTCCCCAGCCCTCCATCATTACGTTTAAAGTTTCCATTATGTTTTAAAGTGCAGCTCTATTCCTTAAAATAATTTTGACTTGTGTAACTTGTTTAAGTATAAAGTAGTTAATAATTATGCAACATTGTGGTATTATCCTAATGTACCACTTAGAGAATGAAAAGGAAAAATTGCTATTTTAAAACTGCCAGCAAGTGACTCTCTCATATGGAGATATTAATTAGGAATGATTAAAATATTAATTAAGAATACATTTTTATTTCTTTTTAATATAAAAGAAAACCCATTAGGTCCACAAAGTAGTAAATGAGACCTATGTTTAAGTGAAATCTTAGACTGAGAGGTACGTGAACAGCACAGCATACCAGAGGTCAATCTTAGCAAAGGAACGCACCGTTTTGTCTGCTTGTGATGTGGTTTGTTTTCACAAGTTGCCTTAAGTGTGATAACATTGAGTGTTCAAGCTGAAGTGAAAACCTAAGTGTGAGTTTTTGTTTTTCTTGCTCACTCGAAGCCTGGCACTGCAGAAGCTGTATCATAGAATAAGCAGAACAGTCTATGAAACGATCAGTGGGAGAAAGAGTTTGACATTTGCAGCAAGATGGTAGGTGAGGGAATAAGCAGGGCCAGCCAGATAAAGAACAAGTGTGGGGGTGTAGGAGGAATTTGGGGACCTATGTCACCTGATATTTACGATAGCTATATGTGCTGTCCACCTGAATAAAAATGCCTAGTGGATGAGCACATTTCTGGGTCTGTCTGGCTGACTGACTCGTTGAAGAGAAAACACAAGCCCTGAACATGGGGAAACCAACCTATAAGCCGATGTGGAATAAAGCGGGAAAGAAGCAAGACTGCCGTTTTGTCTTTCAGAGGAGCTCCGGTCTTCCCACTGCCTTTGGGCACCCAGCTCCTGGCTTCCAGCACAGTCCTCCGCCTTGCAGTCACAGACCCACGGGTGTTCTGATAAGAAGCCACAGTGAATTCGGCAGGGAGCTTCCGGCCCGTGGCATTGTGTTAGATCTTCTGCTCTCCAGCTTGTAGATGTCCCTTCTGTGCTCTTCTACCAGCTCTGAATGTGTGTATGTGTGTGTGTGTGTGTGTATTTTACGTTAAATCTTTTCCTCTAGTGAACCACAATGAATGTAAAACATTTCATAAAATTTTCCTTTTCCCAAACTGTCCTGTGCATCTGTTAATGAAATCCTCTTTTATTAGAAAGGAAGGAGTACAAAGAATCAAACTCACCCCCATATTCCTGCCAGGAAGGTGCTGCTGCACTGAGCTAGTTCCTCTGCCCCATTAATGAAAATGTTTATTTTTTAAAATACCCCCAAACTTTAACTTTTGACTACATTGAATCTACATATATTCATACTTGGATCAATGACAAATCTTTTATCATGGGGGAGAGAAAACACGGCAAACAGATGGCCAGGTGACATTTGCAGAACCTTAAAAATTACCTGAGATTTGCCACAGGTATTTGGAGGATCAACAATACACAAGATTGAAGGTCACACTTTTGTCACCAAACACGACAGAATGCTCTCTGCAAACAGGACAATTCAGAAAAATGGTATTGCATATGAATGATCTCTGTAAATACTGAGAACCTCTCCTGTTTGGAATGGCAGAGCCAGACCTCTCTTTTGTCGTCACCTGTGCTGATGTATTGGCCATTGTAATGATCTGACGGGTGAATATCCTCCAAAGGGTGACGTGCTGAAGGCTTGTTCCCCGGTGCCGCCATGCTCAGAGAGATGGCTTTGAAAAATGATTGAACTACGAGGCTGTAACCGCATCAGTGAATTCCCTGTGATGAATTCATACAGGATGGCAATATTGCAAGGTGGAACCTTTAAGAAAAGTGGCCCAGTTGAAGGATGATGACTGTGAGCTTGTCCTGAAAGGGTCCATCTTGTCCCCAGCCACTGCTCCCCACCACACCCCCGCTTGGCTGCTGGGACACGAGCAGCCTCCTCCTGCACGTGCTTCCTCTCTCACACCTGCCTGATATCATGCCCAGAATAAACAGTCGGCAGACCATGGACCAAGGCCTCTGACAGTGTAAGTCAAAATAAAACTTTCTTCTTTTAAGGTGACTTTCTTAGGTATTTTGCCACAGTGATAGAACACAAATTCATACAACCATCCTTTTTAAAAGCAAACTTCTCCGAGATATTGCCCTCATAAAATCTGAACTTCCTCATGGCTCAGTTACTCATGGCTCACATCGGTTTGGCATGCACCAATTCACAACAGTTCACAGTTTTTCAGAAAGTCATTAATAACAGCTATGAGGCTAAACGGATTGGATATTGTTGCCCTCACTCTGAGTACTTGTAGTATTTGTTCATGTAGTCACTCCTCTCTACTGTACGTAGCTCTTCTCATTTTACTCACCCAATTTCACCTCTGTTTTCTTACAAATCGAGTGGAAGGTAAGTCTCAGTCTGTTAAGATAGCATTTCTGCTACCCAATTTTTATATAGTGAATATCATATGACATTTTTTTCCTTTATTGCACAACATACTGTCTCCTTAATTTGATCTATCTTTATGAGTTTTTCATGCACTTTTTCAACAACTTATGATGGAATTCTCTCTAGCATACACTTTCTGATTGATTCCTCAATTAACAGCAGTATTCCACAATAATAATTAACATACATCTTCATATGATATTGAGTACAATGCTATTTATACTGTTATACAAATTAATGCTTCTATAGTTTGCTTGAACTCCACACATGGCATAAGCAGTTAATCCATCGTGCCATTATGTTGCCCAATAAGTGTTGTATCTTTCTCTGATGGCATTTCTAAACACTAAACATCACAATCTAAGCTGCATAGAAGATATTCCTCCAACACAGGGTGATCCCCATTGCCACTGCTTTAAATGAGAGCAACAATTCTTGCCTACGTTAATCATATTATCTTCCTAGAAAGGATGCACACAGTTATTCTACCCCAAAGCAATTGAATTTCTATACAAACCCAAAGAGTTCTTCATGAAAGTCTCACAGGTCCTGTCACTTTGCAGGTTAAAACCCTGCAGGAGTTTCCTGTGCTTCAAGCCTTGCATGTAAAATCATTAACCTGGTCCTTAAGCACTCATTTCCACTTTTCAGCGTTTTTGCTTCATTTTCAGGATTCTGAAGAAGGCTGCTGCCACTCTGGCATATTTTACCTTTTCAATGCCAGGCTTTTTTCTCTCTGCTCCAGGCCTTTCATTTACAATCTTCCATTTCCTAGGGACACTTTTAATTGAGTCCAGTTTCAATGATGCATACAGCTTTTCATGGTCTTAGATTTCCATAGTCTACTTCTTTAGAGGAAGTGTCAGATTCGTATCCTAGTTTATCTACATAATTTTGCCTGATTGGATTGTAAGGTCGTGAAAATAAAGGTTACTTCCTGCTTGTTCTTAACGCCAACACCTAGTGGAATATTTTGATGGTAGTTGACCTGAGTCTCCACTTCATTGAGTAAATGAACGTGTAATAATTAAGGAAAAATCATAAGTGTAAGTCAAATGATAAGTTTACCTAGTATTTATAATAACCATATTAATGATTGTAAGGATAATAACAACTGATATTAATTGAATGGGACTTAAGACTTTATTGATGGTATCTATTTAATTTAAAGCAATTTATGTTGAGTTTCTAGATCCGTTTTTCAAATTTCACCAAGTTTTCACTGGCATTTACTACATTTTATTTTCCTGTTAATCTTTGCAGTTATTATTATTTTTCTTAGTAAAATCACTAAACAAAAACCCATGAACACTTTGTTAAAATTCTTTTCTGTCTGTCATGTGAAAGTAAATGAAGATTTA